>JALDNG010000622.1:0-107595 GCA_024349245.1 Neodontobutis hainanensis
AACCTACTTCCGGTGGCTCGTGCTCTGACTCGCGACTCACGGTCAAGCCCTATGCCTTTCTTTTCCATTTTGTGACAATGCATGAGCTATGTACGCCACAGCACGAATCCATGTGACAGATTTGACAAAACACACGATGAGTCCGTGTGTGCGCTTTTAGAGCTTAGAGAAGCATAGGATTATATACTGTATATATTCAGCTAAAGCTATATTTCCTAAACTCTTGACTTTTTTCAAATTGACTTCAGTTCTTTTGGTTTGAGTACCAGGTTAATCTCTCTCTGTTTTACCTTTTGTTCAAATCATGTAAAATCAATCAATCAATTAAATATGTAATTCTATAGCCTATTGGCCTATTGCCTTCATTGTCATTCTTTGTTATAAGGATTTACAAATTGTACCTGGTTTCTTTTACCCCCTTTTTTCAATATTTATTTGATTGTTTAAATAAAAAAAATAAAAAGAATACAACATCCTAATTTACTATAAATCATAGACATTTAAATAAAAGTGCTATAAATCACAACAAAACAGCAAAACAATTACAATAAATTCTATTCACCAAACAAGAGAAAAACAATCAAAACAAAATAGATACTATTATATATATATATATATGTGTGTGTGTGTGTATCAACAGCCCTCTTTAAAGCCCTCTTTAAAGTTACCACACTCTTCATATTACTTTTCAGTAAAATGTCAGAATCACATTTCTGGTAACATGTTTCTTTAATGTAGTACAAACACACTGTACCTTTAAATTACGTTTTCCCCTTAAATTGTACCCTCCTTCTCTATTTGCGAACATTTTTTGGATGTTGCTAGGAAGTTGGTAGTTTTTAGCTTTACAAATAATTTGAATAATACTGAGCTCAACTAAATCATAGAGTTTTAGAACCTTACATTTTACAAACAATAGGTTTGATGGATTTCTATACCGACAATTACATATCACTTTTAGAGCTCTTTTATGTCAAATAAAATATAGGCTGTAAGTAAGTTTTGTATGTCAACCCTAAAATTTCTACACAGTATATTAAACATGGCACAGTCATGGAATTGTATAGCACAAGTAGTCCAGATTTATTTAAAAACTCATGCCTTCCTCAGTTTTAACTCCTAAAAATGTGGTTTCGTTTACCTTTTGAATATCAGTCCCATCTATTTTATTGATATATCAAGATTTTTCTATTTGTCATTGATTAATATGAAGTTTTTTTAATATATTGAGCATTCATTTTTCTTTTCATAATGGATGGATATTTTCACATTAACATAGATGCACTGTGTGACACTAAGGGCCTGAGTCAGGCCTGGGGGGTCTAACTCTGGACTTGGGACACATAGGTTAGCCTATATAAGACAAGTAAATCAATTATTATAAAACCAAAGATGCTTTTTAAACATAAATTATTACACTGCATATCTGAAGTTATTCTAGGTGTGATTGAACAATATGACAAGGCCCTTGTGTCACGCTCTATGTCACTCTCTTAGATGTCACAATTAGATCTATAAACCATCAAAGCAACCAAGCCACAAAAAACAATTACATTTTTTTAAATTTAATCTTTCATATCAAATATTACATAATCAAATATTACCACTACATGCATTTAATACAAAAAGAGTCATAAACCTGCTAGTGAAGTGAGATGAAGAGAAAGTCTTTTGGATGTTTGGTTGTTGTGCACATTATAAATAAAAATGTAAAATCTTGTGTCATAAGAGCGTGCAGAAACAGCAGTGCCTCTTTGTATATAATGTCTCTGGCTGGTCAGGTGGTGGCGCTTCAGGAGACACTGGTGTTTCTTCTTTGGACTCAGTTAATGAGCCGCTGGTGGTGGACGTGAGGCGGCCACACACCAGCTCGGCCGCTCTCCCGTCCATAATGGACAAGTCTGTGACCGTCTTCTCCCGCAGAGACATATCTCCGTCATCATCATCATCTATCAGCACAAACTCCTTTAAATAAATTGTTCCTGCACCCTGGAGACTGTGGCTCTCCTCTAAGATTTGAGCGTCCACAAAAGTGAGTGTAGAGGTCTCGGTCATTGTCTCGGGGGGGTCTGTGGAGTTGTCTTCGGGTCCAGAATTGGCCTGACTGCTCGTTTCTAACACCCATGTGGAATTTTTTTGGAAACCATCCTCTTTCTGTCCCTTAAGTCTCAGGTCTGGTCCATCGGAGAAGTCATCCCTGTGCGGACCAGAGGGCTTAATGTGAGAGGTAGTGTCCGCCACATGGCCATTCCCTGGGTACAACTTGAAAGCCACCTTTTGGCAGTCATGGTCGACCTGTACCCCACTGCTGCCGGTCGGGGAGGAGAGGGGGATGCTGTCAGCAGTGTCCTTTGATCGCTTCTTCATGTATTTGCTTTTGCTGAAAATATTGAAAAGATACAATCAATTGCTTTATTCAAACAAACTGAGCCAAGTGCAGACAAAGTGAGCACAGCTGGAGGAGTATCTCATTCATGTTTATTAAACAGAGATTCAGAGATTCTTGCTTGAAGGCTTAGCACATACTTTATTATAAGTGAACTCATCATCTGACCTATTTCCACTGGGTATGTTCATAGATAAAAGAATGTCCCAACAGGGCTACCATAGGTGCTGTAGAAAATGGGAGGTTAAAGTGTAGAATACAAAATTGCCACCTCTAGATACAACCAAAAATTACAAACTGCAGATTTAGTTTTAAAGTATTTTTAGAGAAAATGTTACAATATAATAAAAAAAAGCCCAGCTGTATTTGATGACAAACACAAGTACACAAGTCCCACAAGAAGACTCTGAGATCATGGCTTTAAGGTTTAGTAGGCAGAAATTTCTGTAAAAAGTCATGAACAAAGAGAAAGCTTGACGCAAAGACGGTTTCTGCTGAGATGTTTTGATAATTTATTGCTTCTGTGATGCATTTCAGAGTCTCAGGAGGAGAGATGTAGCCTACAGGCTCCTAAAGTGGTCCTTACTATTCACATTTCTTCAAGAATCACCTTTTTTGGGTTCTTTATTCACCTTTATGAATAAAGCTTTTGGTAAGATTTGAGGATTAATTGAAGACTGTTAATCATTTGACAATGATTAAGCTCTATTAAAACCTGGGAGAGACCAACAGGACATATCTTTAAAGTTTCTGTTTCTTTTGGACATTGTACATCTAAATGCAGTATGTATATGTAGTGTGAATATGGATATTTATTTATTTATGTAGATTTTTATTAGATTTATTAAAAATGTATTTATATTTAAACAGGGGCACCACTCTGGTTTGACAGCCCAGAGAAACTGTTAAATTTAGTCTCATAATGTTCTGATCTGAAGGAAGAGAATTCTCTGTTTTCAAAAATGTCCTATGTAAGAAAACACCGGATGAAGCTCTTTACGTTTTATGGGTTTTTATTAAAGATTATACAAGTTTAACAATGAATAATAATGATGGGGAAATGACATAAAGGGATCATTAACGAGGAATGATTGACAGTAAACGATGACATTTACTTATTCAAACTTTGGTGGAGTAAAGGAAGTTTTGATTAATTGAAATATGTTATTAACCTAATTAACAGGTTCTGTTAATGTCAGCCCTGCGACTAACTGGCCACTGTCCAGGGTGTACCCGCCTCAGGCCCAAAGCTGCTGGGATAGGCTCCAGTCACCCGCGACTAACGGGACAAAGCGGTAGAAAATGAATGAATGAAAGAAAATGAATGAATGAAATATGTTATTAACCTAATTAACAGGTTCTTTGAATGGACGGATAGGGTAAGTTATTATGGCCTGAGCTTGGACTGTGCTTAGTGTTATAACGCCAAATATCAATGTCACGTGCTCAACTCACTCGAGTTCTGGCAACAAAGGTCCAGAGGAATGCTCCAAACTCCTGGGCGAGAACTGTAGCGCGAGGTCCAGAATGACCAGATGGCGGCGCTCCTGAGCAGCGGCGTTTGGTAGCTGTCTTGCTCACAAGTCTTTAGAAACTCTACCCGGGTGAGTGAGATTGCAGTCTTTTAAAACAAAATGATCACTGAAAGACTGAAAAAGTTGTCTTTGCTGGATTTAACTGGAGTTTGCGAGAGCTATTTAGTTCAAGTGGACTCATCTTTTAGCACAAGAAACTACAAAATTCACTTCCGTTAAGAAGGAGTTACGTAGTCCCTTGGAACAGCTGAGCAAAAATAAAGTTTCAAAACAATCAATAAGCGTAGGCTTTTAAAAGGAAAAATCATGTTTGCACAGTGTGTGCCGCGTGGCTAAGAAACTTGAAAGTTACGAAGTTACGAGAGTAAAATAAAAGCTAAAAAGCAAAAGCTTTGCGAAGGTTTACAAAGCACAAGAAGAGAGGATTCAAGAGCAGATTACAAGCGGATTACAAAAGAGTGAAAAACAGGGTTGCAAGAGCTTTTGTATCAGGTGCAAAGACGCGTGTTTACACACAGCTTTGTTCAAAGGAGGTGATGTTTTGGGAATGGGACGTTTTAAGCTAAAAGTTCAACTTAGAAATAAACTCCTTTTGTTCCACCAAGTTACATACAATTTTAAACACAGTTAAACCCATATTGCTTTTATATTGTGGCATTCATACATAGAAAATGTATTTTTAGGAATAGAAAAATACACAAATTTATTACATGTTGTTAACTGCTGTAACTGGAAAGCATGTAAGAAGTCATTTTATCTTGGTTAAACTCAGCGTCCTGTAATGAACAGTGTGAAGATTAACACATTCAATAACTTTTGACTTTAATACACACTTTTAATGGCATAAACACAGATTTCTTTTATTATAAAGAGTCATTAGTCTGTTTGACCAATAGAGGGCAGTGTTTGATTGTTCTAGAAGTCTCCAAGGCTGGTAGATGAAAGACATTCTTTTGATGTGATGAGACAATTTGAATACACAAATCATATTTTAGGAGCTTAGGGCTGTCAGACATGGAGACAGAAATTCTGGTTTGTCGGAGATAACACCTCGATCTGGGATTAACTCCAGACCAGCTCACGTCTCTGTGTGAAACCATTGATTGTTTATATAGTGGATATAATCCGCCCATTGGTCCCTATTCACTGATATTGTTGTTACAATTCAGCAATAAAATGGCTTTTACATCCGGGCTTTTTGGCTTTTACTCCATAGTAAAACAATAGTTTTTAGATAGCAACGGACATAATAATGAAAAATTCCTCCCTAGAGTTGTCACGTAGTAAACACTTTTAAAGTTTGGCTCCGGTAAAGACCGGAGCTATTGTACCAGGCTGTAAACATGATTTTCACATTTGTAAAGTCGCCATTGGGTTTCTTCTTATATTTCCGCTTTTGGAGCCTGCCTCTGGTGGACGGAGGTGTATCACCGTATTACGCTGTATTTTGGCGTATGGCGGCGCCCTTACGAAACAACCATTTAGGAGGTACCATGAGAGACACTTGTGTGAAACAAACAAAAGTCATTAATTAGGGTAACTCCTGGTTTCATGTCATTAACAAAACACCTTTCCATCTGTTAACGTTTAGAAGATCTTCTTCAGGTTTCTTCGGTTTAAACAAACGGTTCTTAAGGGTCTGTAAAAGGGAGTCAAACGCATGAATTATTAATCCATGAAGTGGTTAGGTTCCTGGGGAAAAGAAGGTCGCTACATGTATATTGCACTTACTGGAGGGGGTAATAATGTGTCGTTTACATGTCGTTTATTGAGTGCTATGTGTTTTTAACAATGTTTTTCTAAAATAACATGTCGTTTAGTGTTGGGCCTCACTGGGTAACTAAATTAAGTGGGGACTCTTGAAAGAAGCAGAAAATAACTTGAAAATCCCAGAGGATCATCTCTTTGAGAAAACAAAAATGAACTCCTCTGAAGTGCAAAACAGTCACAGTGGAGAGGGTGGCTCTGAAAAGCACTTTACTGCTCAAGCACAAAAAAAGAAAAGACTCATCAGATGACATGTACTGAATGATTAAACTACGTAGGCAGCTGCAGAAATGTACTTGATGTCATTATGTACGACTGTGAACACAATGGATTGTCAATCGTAGTGCGTTATATTTTTTGTTACTTCATTCAGTTTCCTACATTTGTTGAGAACAGACAAACTGAGCACTGTAAGAGGAGAAACACATTTATTTTGACCTTAAGATTTATGGACAGGGTGTGCAGACATTTTGATATTGTATTGTTACTTTTATTTGTGAAAAATCTGCTCTTGCCCTTTTACTAAATGCTCTTATCTAATAAAGATTTTAGAAGACTACTTTTACTTCTATGTTAGTCATTTTAACTTAAGTATCTACTCACTTCTGACATCTTTTTGTTGAAATATGAGAAACTGCAGAACAAATGACTCCAACATATCTTAACTACAGGGCATTAAAACTTTGTACATATGTATCAGACCTCATTTAAAGGAGGAGGATTAGTGCATTAAACTGTCAAGCACTGTTTTTGAAAAAGCTCTTCCACTTCATATCTACATTTTCAATTCAACACACCCAGTAACAGACTGACCCTCTTCCACTTGACTGAGTCGAAAGCATGACAGAATCGACTCTATAAATTAGTAATGGCACTGATGTACACGTTAAAGGGCGGTCGCTCCTGTTTGTGGGCGACCGAGCAGCAGTAGACAGATGAAAAATAGATATGATTAAAGCACGGTTGATGCATCAGCTGGGGTCCTTTTGTCTCGGCGGTGACAATGATTCTTGTGACTTCTTGACCCTTAACAATGTTTCTTTACATGAAAATCTATGTTTGGTTATAAACAGTAAATTGCTCACCTTTTACACACTGCCATGACTACCCTACATTTGTGTAGACTTATATCACTTTTAACAAAAATGTATTTCATCATAATGTTAAGTCAAACAACAATATTCTGCCCTCAGCTACTCCCTTTGGTACTCCCACTGGTATTACTGACATTTTAAATAATAGTCAAAGATTTTATTTACATAATTTTTATCTAGTTTGAGATGTAGCATGAGTAAAGAGCCTAAGGCAATTATTCAAGGGACATGAAATTTATTATTACGAGCTTTGTGAATTAAGACTGAATATAATGATTTAGTTATAAGATAGATGTATTCTCAGTGTCACAAATAATGTACATAATTAAATACACATTATCTAAGTATGTCCCAATTCACAAAAAGTTGTTAAAATAGTTCTTGCCCACCACTTTCCCAAACCTATACAGCTAATCCATCAAGACAAAGATCACACCCATTTACTGTACTACTTTAAAAAAGCCATTTTTTTACCTTGTGCAGTCCCAGTTGAAGCCTTTTCACTCAAAGTGAATGTAATAAAGATTACATGTTAGTCCGAGATAACTCTGTGCTCCGTGGTACAACTGCTTTGGTCTGAGAGCTTCCACAAACACATCCCTCCCTCATCTCATTACCTCCTGCCTCACACACACTCACACACTAACACACACGCACTCACAGGCACACACTCACACGCACTCACTCACACGCACACACTCACACACACACACACACACTCACTCACACGCACTCACTCACACGCACACACACACACACACACACACACACACTCACACACACTCACTCACACGCACTCACTCACACGCACTCACACGCACACACTCACAAACACTCACCCACACTCACTCACACGCACACACACGCACTCACACGCACACACACACACTCACTCACTCACACACTAACAAACACTCACCCACACTCACTCACACGCACACACACGCACTCACACGCACACACTCACACGCACTCACACGCACACACACACACACACACACTCACACACTAACACACACTCACTCACACGCACTCACACACACGCACTCACACACACGCACTCACACGCACACACTCACACGCACTCACTCACACTCACTCACTTGCACTCACTCACACGCACACACACTCACTCACACGCACTCACTCACACGCACACACTCACACTCACTCACACACACTCACGCACTCCTCACACTCACTCACACGCACTCACACTCACACACACTCACTCACTCACACTCACTCACACGCACTCACACGCACCCACACTCACTCACACTCACAAGCACCCACACTCACTCACACTCACTCACACGCACTCACACGCTCACTCACACGCACTCACTCACACTCACTCACACGCACACACTCACACGCACTCACTCACACGCACTCACACGCACCCACACGCACCCACACTCACTCACACTCACTCACAAGCACCCACTCACACTCACACTCACTCACACGCACTCACACTCACTCACAAGCACCCACACTCACTCACACTCACTCACACGCACTCACTCACACGCACCCACACTCACTCACACGCACCCACACTCACTCACACTTACTCACACGCACTCACACGCACCCACACTCACTCACACTCACTCACACGCACTCACTCACACTCACTCACACGCACCCACACTCACTCACACTTACTCACTCACACGCACTCACACGCACCCACACTCACTCACACTCACTCACACGCACTCACTCACACTCACTCACACGCACCCACACTCACTCACACTTACTCACAAGCACCCACACTCACTCACACTCACTCACACGCACTCACACTCACTCACACGCACCCACACTCACTCACTCACACGCACCCACACTCACTCACACTTACTCACAAGCACCCACACTCACTCACTCACACTCACTCACTCACACGCACCCACACTCACTCACACTCACTCACACGCACCCACACTCACTCACACTTACTCACAAGCACCCACACTCACTCACACTCACTCACTCACACTCACTCACACGCACCAACACTCACTCACACTTACTCACTCACACTCACTCACACGCACTCAAACGCACCCACACTCACTCACACTCACTCACACGCACCACACTCACTCACACTTACTCACTCACACTCACTCACACTCACTCCACACTCACTCACTCACTCACTCCTGCACACGCACCCACTCACTCACTCACACTCCACACTCACTCACACGCACTCACCACACTCACTCACACTCACTCACACTCACTCACCCACACTCACTCACACTCACTCACACGCACCCACACTCACCCACACTCACCACACGCACTCCACACGCACTCACACTCACCCACACTCACTCACACGCACTCACACGCACTCACACGCACTCGCACTCATCCACACTCACTCCACACTCACTCACACTTACCCACACTCACCACACGCACACGCACTCACACACGCACCCACACTCACTCACACTCACTCACCACACGCACTCACCACACTCACACACTCCTCACTCACCCACACTCACTCACTCACACGCACCCACACTCACTCACACGCACCCACACTCACACGCACTCACACTCAATCACACTCATCCACACTCACTCACACTTACCCACACTCACCCACACTCACTCTCACTCACACACACTCACTCACACACTCACACTCACTCTCACTCACACTCACTCTCACTCACACGCACTCAGTCACACTCACTCACACTCACATGCACTCACTCACTCTCACTCACTCACATGCACTCTTATGCACTCGCACGCACTCACTCACACTCACTCACTAACTAACTCACTCACTCACAAGCACTCCTTTCACTCACTCACACCGCACTCACTCACACACACGCACTCACTCACATGCACTCACTCACATGCACTCTTATGCACTCACGCACTCACTCACACTCACATGCACTCACCCAAACTCACTCACACTCAGTCACACACACACACACTCACTCTCACGCACTCACTTACTAACTAACTCACTCACATGCACTCCCTCCTCACTCACTCACTCACTCACTCACTCACTCACTCACTCACACTCGCACTCACTCCACTCTCACATGCACTCACACGCACGCACTCACTCACACTCACTCACATGCACTCACCCAAACTCACTAACGCACTCAGTCACACACACACACACACACTCACTCTCACGCACTCACTTACTAACTAACTCACTCACATGCACTCCCTCTCACTCACTCACTCACTCACTCACTCACTCACTCACTCACACGCACTCACTCACATGCACTCACACTCTCACATGCACTCACACGCACGCACTCACTCACATGCACTCACCCAAACTCACTAACGCACTCAGTTACACACACACACACACACACACACACACACACACACACACACACACACACACACACACACACACACACACACACACACACACACACACACACACACACACACACACACACACACACACACACACACACACAGGGAATACAGTGACATCACATTCAACTCACTGATTTTGTTTACAGCTGATATATTTAAAAGTACTAATGAGGATGGATCGTTATTTATCCGACAAACAATCATAGAGCCAAATTTATAATGACAAATATATAATGATAAAGGCAACCTACTCAATGCATTTTTATGTTTGGTCTTTATTTGTATTTTGAAACACTGCTGGAAGAAGCACATGTAATTCCATTTAATTTCAATGCAATTAAACCATAATAAATATGCACACAGTACGGACATTGACTATTTAAAGTCTAAGACAAAGATCTAATTAAATTCAAAATATTTGCATTGATTTTATCACTGTTCTTTTGTACACACATCTCTGTGAAACCCTTTAAAAAATTTGATGCAGGGATGCGTGAAAGCCACTCCTCTCAGTCCCATGCACTGAATATGTTCTGATGAATAATTCACATGGACAGACTTTTACATACAAGAAATCAGCAAACAGGAATATCATTGGGACAATACAGTGTTAGTAAAGTCAGACAGGGCAAATGACAAAATGACACCCGTGAACAGCTGATCTAATTTAGACAATCTAAAACAAGAGTGAGTAATTCATTTTATAAAGAGCCTACATTGGAAAGCCCACTGTGGGCCAATAGGACAAACTCAGACCTGCTCCGAATGCTTTTCACATGCTGTCAAAATATCTCTGTTGTTCATTCCAAATAAAAAGTAATGCTTGGTTACAATAGTCTCTGTCCATAGTTTCTGCCAATGGCCCATTAACTTAACCCGCTCTGCCCAGAGTTAATACTTGTGACCTCAAACCTTTTCTTTACTCAAACCTTTTCTTGTGAGCTGGAGTTAATACTCTTTGTCTAGAGATACTATCATGTGTTTTGTCATTCCCATGCATTAAGAAATCTTTCCTTTTTTGGTCAACTGTACACTATTTTTTTTTCAATATTTATATTTAATCTTTTTGTTATTTAATGTTGATATTCATATCTGTTGGTGTTTTTTCATTGTAAAAATCTAAAGCCCTACTTTATTGCACTTTACTGTAGTCATGTTAAAGCAAGCTTGGCTCTCTGCTAATACATTGTGTTTTCTGACACGGCATTGCATTAAACATAAAGTAAAATAATAATAATAATAATAATGGTTTAGATTTATATAGCGCCTTTCTCCCAAGGGACCCAAAGCGCTTTACAGGTCGTCCATTATTCATTCATACACAGTCACACTGGTGATGGTAACTACAACTGTAGCCACAGCTGCCCTGGGGCAGACTGACAGAGACGTGGCAGCCATTCTGCGCCTACGGACTCTCCGACCATCACATACATTCACTGCACATTCTTACACATTCATACAAGGCAAGGTGGGTTAAGTGTCTTGCCCAAGGACACCACGACAGTATTTTGTGGGGAGAGCGGGAATCGAACCCACAACCTTCCGGTTGAAGGACGACCGCTCTACCACTGAGCCACTGCCGCCCCAAAAAAGAGATTATCCAGTGACATGTCTCAAAATATGTCCCATCACAAGAGATTGACAGCTTCCATATTCCCTCATATCAAAGCAGACTTTAGCAGACGACTCAGTCAAGTCCCAAAACCTGATGTTGACTTTGCCCTTTGCCGTTAGAGGCTCCTCTGTGAACTGTGCAGTGACACTAGCAGGAGCTGTGAGGACTTTAACCCCTGGTGACACAAAAGAAGAGAGCACAGCATCTATAAAATTATACAACCCAGGTCTTAGTGGCAGATGCATTTTCCACCTTAAAAGACTTTCCCTTTGCTGTTGCTTACAGTGAGGGCATCTGTTATAAGAGCCGGTGAAGTATGACAGACTAAGTCTCTATTCTCTAGTCAGTGGTGTCAAACACAAATAACTTTTTATTATTACCATTACCTTGTATTTATATGGGTTAATCCTACAACTGCCTCAAGAAGTCAAAACACAAACTGCAAAACTTTTAGGTAATAATTTAATCATCATCATTTATCTAACAGAGTTTCAAACTAAATGCACAAGAATGCAATCTTGAAAACGAGGTGGGCAAAATATTATTTGGATTATCCAGGACATTTGGACCTTTAAATCAATTTTGAGGTAATTTCTAGGATTTTTGGACTTGTGGGACCCTTATAAATATGAACTTACTTAGTACCATGTCTAAAACTAGAACTAAATGGCCCATCATTTACCCACCTTTATGCTTCTCGATTTCAGCTAGACACACAGACAACATCCAGAGACGAGGTGAGATCTGCAGCCTGAGTCCACAAAGAGCAGAGAAGAGCAGAGAGGAGACATCAGAAGAGGACCAGAAACAAGGCATGGTGGGAACTCTGAAGCTGACTTGCTTTACATCTGATGCATCTTTGTGTTCTGTGAAACAAAAAGGAAAGGCAAGTCCAATTGGTTAAATGATCTATTGCCTCTTCAGGACAATGGCATTTGCAGACATTTTACCAGCTTGTTGGTGTCCATCTTGCGACAGCTTCCCATATGAACAAATGTAGGTATACCATATGCAACACAGTGCTTTCTTTTGGTGATTTAACTTTTTGAATAAATCAGTTCAATTCTTTTTTGGGATATCTCAATATCACAATGACAATTGCCCCAAAGGGCTGAATCCAGCCTATTAAGCTTCCAAGGCAGGCCAATATACACACACCCCACCTTGTGTCGTTATAAAGAATTACAATAAGAGAGACTGACTATTAATCCACAAGAACTCAACTTACACAGTAGACAGTAACTGAACCAAATGTTCCCGTTAACTCAGGAATATCACAACATAGCACTTGTAGTGCCAGGCAAGTGGCCGTATACTTAAGATTTATAGGGTTATTGAGTCTGAATTCATTTGTTTATTTTTGACACTCATTGACAGTATATCCAGTTTATTATAATTTGGGCTGTAATTGAGTGTTATTGAGTGCACATCCTGAAAAGTGATAGAGATTTCCATAAAATGTTTTCATGGATAAAATGTTAACATGATGTTAGGGAAACTTATTATTTTGACATTGAACATTTGGATAAGCACAACTGGATTATTAAATGCAGATAAATATTATCCACATAAATTAGACTAATGTATTGAATAATGTTTAGCTTTCATTAAATTGAAAGCTAGACACTTCAGCTTTTCACTTTCTGTTCTCGGAAAAGGCGGACATCTCCTGCTGCTCCTCCTGCTCCTCTTGCTATCAGTGTATGCAGTGTCTCGTCTCGTCTCGTCATACTAAATTTATCTTATTTCTTTGACTCTACTGCATGCTGGACTCCTAAGAACTGAAATGGATCTGATTACCTGGTCGCAACTGACACAATGTTTTCACAAAAGAAGGGTGCACCGGAGGAACCCATTTGCCCTGGCGGGACCTTTGTTGCAGGATACTCACAGGATGTCTGGGAGAACTGGCAAGTTCTGTGCTTAGACGCTCTGTCCATTGGGGATGTTGAGGATTTATTTCTTTTTGGATTTATGATAGTGGGATTTCTGCTCACTGGTCTGGGAATGCCTTAAACTATCGGAAAATTTGTAAGACAGCTGCTTTCAAATCTACCCAGCCGCTGTCTGCTGAAATTAAAAAGTGCATCTGTGACGTGAGTGGATTATACCAAAGAGACGCACAGTCCGAGGAGCTGACTGACAGCTCAGCAAGGACTATGGACATACAGAAAAGAATTTACAACACCGAGAGTCAGACCTGTGAGCTGCTAAGCAGCTTAACAGATATGAAGGGGTTACATCCAGAGAAGAGTGGACACATCTAGAAACGGACCGGTGAGCTACTACATGGATTACGGGCCTGACCATGGATAGGAAACATCAAAGTTACTCCACGAAATGAACGCACGCATATGACGCTGAGAACCAGAACTGATTGATTATGATCCGGATATCAAAATTGCAAAATTATATAATTTACAAATATCTGTCTCCTTCCCATTGCCCAAGTTTCCCTTTCCTCGATTAGAATCATAGCCTGCAGCTGGGGCTTATCTTATTCTCCTGGGATTATAGAACACACAATGTATGTTATGTCTGTAAAATGCTCTATTTTTTCCAGAAGACCACAGCGTCTGAAAAATGGCTGCTTGTGAAGCATTTTGCAACTATTGTCTGTAAAAGGTGCTGTATAAATAAACCTTTACTTACTTATACTTAGTATGTTGATCATTTTTACCAGTTCCTGGATTTTTGTGATTTTTAACTATTGGTTGGTTGGTTTAACACATTAACAATCAAAATCTATTTGTGGGCTGACTAAGGTGGTGCAAGGTGTACTGGATTTAGTTTAGATTGACAACATTACGCTCACCCAGAGTTGCACATGTGGTATCTTTGTGAAGCTTGTTTGTCGACAGCAGTGTCCAGACACTTTCCCAGACAAGAAATTTGGATCTCGATGTGGCGGAGAGATAAATGTCCACCTCCACACCAGCATTTATCCGTCTGTAGCACAGTACTCTGGCTTGCAGCTTGAACGGACCCTTCTTCAGCTCATCAATGGGCTTCAGGGTTTTCACAGTTTGGCGCACCAACAAGACCTAAAAGCGTTTGCAAAAACAATATCAGAAACAGAATGACTACACCCCTACAAAGACTCGGCCCAAATGGGGTTACACCATCTACACTGAGGCGGTGCATGGAGCAGCTGCCGGCCTGTTCTCCACCATTATTGGATCGCAGCAGACCGCTCTTTATGTGTTGTTTGACACATAAAGTTTGAAACCTTAGCCCCCCCCTCCTCCAATAACCCCACACACTTCATCTGTCACTTCTCACTTTGTCCCTGGGATACCTAAAGGCTCTTGAACTACATCTCATTTGCACTAACATCTGTAACATTCCTGTTATTCTGTTCCGCACCAATATGCTACAACATGGTTTACTCATAGTGTAAATCTTTTCACTTTACCTGGCAAAAAATAAATAAATATATGATTCTCAGATAAACCCTTAATAAATAGAATTAACTCTCTGACCTTGCTCCAAGGGGCCCAACCTGGATTAGTCCAAAAGAGCCACATGGGGCAGATCTCCTGTGTACCCACCCCCTGCGGGAGGGTTTGTAAGGCGCTGGTGCTTAGAGGATCGGGCAGCAGTCAAGGCAGGGGTCCCGACGACCCAATTTATGGACACAGAAACTGGCCTAAGGGACGTGGAATCTCACCTTGCTGCCTGCCGTGAAGAAGCCTGAGCTTGTGTGGGAGATTGACAGGTACCGACTAGAGATAGTCGGGCTTACTTCCACATACAACTTGGGCTCCAAAACCCACCTGAAGGCTCAACTCTCCACTACTCTGGAGTGGCCCGCGGTGAGAGGCGGCGGGCTGGTGTGGACTTACTCAGAGCTCCCCAGCTCAGCCGCCATGTGTGCAATGCAGAGTATGTAGAGTCTCTGGGTGGGGTGCTGGAAAGTGCACCAACCGGGCAGTTCCCAGCCAAAACTGTTAACAGTGGAGGTGGGCAGCTGTTGACCTGTTTGTCGTGGTGAAGGAGTTTTACTGGTTGATCTACGTTCCTACTCTCACCTGTGGTCATGAGCGTGGGTCATGAACAAAACGAAAAGAGCTTGGATACAGTCAGCTGAAATGTGTTTGCACCGCAGGATGGCTGGGCGCTCCCTTAGAGATATGGTGAGGAGCTCAGAGACTCTCGCTGTCAGTGATTAATTTAAATGACATGTTAAGTAGCCAGGTTTGTAGTGACTTTTACAGTATTTCTCTGCGCCATAAACTGCAAAAATGTATACAACAGCAGGTTTTTGTTGTGTCTGCTGCACAAGAAAATATATAATATAATATATATATATATATATATATATATATATATATATATATATATATATATATATATATATATATATATATATATATATATATATATATATATATATATATATATATATATATATATATAATATAATATAATATATATAGTATAATATATATATATATATATATATATATATATATAATATAATATAATATATATATATATTATATTATATTATATATATATATATATATATATATATATATAATAAAATATTATATTATTTTTCATTTAAAAATGTAGCTAGAAGTAACTAACCCACACAATAAATAAATTAATACAAAAAGATGAGATTCAAGTAGATACTTTATTGATCCCAAGGGAAATTCAAGATTAGATGACAGCTGCAGTTTGTTCACTGTTGCAATGGTGGCCTCCAGCGTCAGTAGCACTGGTGTGTGACTGTAGAGGTGAGTTTGTGGTGTTGTTGGAGAAGGGTGTGAGCGCTGTGTGTATGACAGCCCCCCTCTCTGTCTGCCCCAAGTGTGAATGTGTGTGAATGGGGTGAGTGAAAGCACAACGTAAAGCACTTTGGCTGCCCAAGTAGGGTGCAAAAAAAGTGCTGTATAAATGCATGCTATTTACCATTTACCAGAAGGTTTAGCAGAAAACAAGACTATAGAGTAAATAGTTTTGTAGCACATCTGTTGTCAGCCAATCAGAAAAGAGTACAGCTGATTGATTTGTTACCTGCAGGACTGAGCTTAAAGTACTTATCGGTCAGAAGCATGAGTAAGAGTCTGGGACACAGAGACTCGGGGAAACACAGCGGGATGTCTCTGTATTCACTGTCGGGATAGTCCCAGCCGTAACCAGCAGCAGCGCAGAACCTCCTCAACAGGTGTGAGTCCAACCTTGAAAAAGAGTCAAATTAATCAAGGCATAGTATAGAGTATTTAAATTATTTTGAGTTAACAAAATCTATCTGAAAAAAAACAGGAATAACTCCATTTACAAAAATGTTTTTGGGGGTATTTTATTATTACTTATAAAAAAGGTCAAAGTAAAGATATCGAGACTTATACTTTTCAAGGTGCAGACATTTCATCTCTAAATTTCAAGAGGCTTTTTCAATTCTGATTTATCAGTTGATCTCAAAATTGTCAATGTCCCCTGGGCGAGGAATGTAACGTTGTTACCTTGAAAACTAAGCCCAGATCTTTTGCTTTAACTTTTTCTTTAAGAGAACATTCACAGACATCATTGATTATGTTGAGTAAATCTCATCAGAGTGTAAGAGAGGTTGATGGTCCATATGTTTTTTGAAGCTGGAGGTGATCACACAGGACCAGTGTGTGGATCATCCTGTGGATGGGCTTTAGCTCCCCCTAGAGGAGGGTCTTGAGGAGGGTCTTGAGGAGGGTCTTGAGGAGGGTCTTGTGGCTGGAGTGGTCTTGAACTCAGTGTGCGGGTCACAATTTGGTGAATGTGGCTTTGTGATCAATGTATTGATAAGACAAAAAGCAAATAAAACACTTGCAACAAGAACAAAACAGCCCAAATATGCAGCGTACAGCAAGAACTTCACTATCGTGGCTGCACTTGTGATGTAACTTTTGTAACTTAGACTCAGGTTAACTGTGCTTTGGATGTGTTTCTCACTTGAGCCAGCTGTATTTGAAGCACCACAGGTGTCAGCTGTGGGCTGATGGGATTGATGGGTTGATCTCTCTTCTTCTTGCCTACTTTGATTGATGTCTTCATGAGAGTCAGCTTCAGTCATCCCAGTGGGACAAGGGACATGTTTCTGTTGAATGGGGGATTCCTGCCTGTCCCTAGGTTGATTGACTTCAGTCTGGTTATCACTCTCAATAGGACATGGAACATTTTCGTGTTGGACGGTGGATCGTTCTTGCTTGTCCTTATGTTGATGTATCCGGATCCTAACTCCAGTCTGGGTTTCAATCTCAATCAGACTAGGAACAGCTTCGTGTTGGACGGCGGTCTGGTCTCTGGTGGGGCTGTCTGGTCTCTATTGTTGGAGCTAGCCTCATTTTTGCTCTTCTCTGGTTCCAAATCTATTTCTCTGCTTACATCTTGAGAAGCACATCCAGGTGTTATGTCTCTAGGAGTGAAGGTCATCATGTCACGTGCCTCGTGTGCATAATCTGTGTTGTTCTGGACCAGATACTCCATTGTGATGAAGGGATGCCGGAGCGATTCGCTTGGTGTCATCCTTGTCTCCGGATCAAGATGGAGCAGGTTTTTGAGTAGGTTCAGAAAAGCCATTCTGTCTGTGTACTCTGGAAACTTGACGGGGGATCCATTGTTTATCATGGCGTCATCTAAATCTAACACCCAATCAAGAGGACTCTCCACAACATTGGGCTGCTCGCCAGTTGTGGCTGTGTATTCTTGAGGGGTTTTTAATCTCCACGAGGGAGAACCATTTGTCTGAACAAAAGTACTCTTTGGTGAACAGGCTTTTGCTCAGCAGTTCATTGTTTGGTTGTCCCAGAAGGTGTACAATGGTCCTAAGGTTGTCATAGCAGGAACTTACAGAGAAGATGTTGTAGCCAAAGTACCACTCCGTTAAGCAGCAGCCCAAAGACCACATGTCCAAAGCCTCGGACAGTGGGAGGCCCAGTGTGACCTCTGGTGCCCGGTAAGAAGTGCACCGAAACATCATGCCAAGCTCAAATTTAGAGCGGTGTCCTGCCAGACCAAGTCAATCTGTTTGAATTTTAGAGGCTGGTCCATATGATTAGTAAGCATGACGTTGTCCGACTTAAGGTCAGTATGTAGGATGCCTCTGCTCTTAAGGGCCTCAAACGCCACCAGAAGCTGCTGTGTGATGGGCCGAATTTCAGTCAGCTCAAACATTGACTCCCGCTGTTCCATCGGGTCAAACTGATGGTCCAGTATTTTAAACGCAATGCACTCGTAACTGTCGCATTTGAAGATTTTTCACAGAAAGATGACATCACAGGGTCTGAAGATTCAGCTGCTTTTTAAACCAAAACATTATATTCAATAAAAATAATAATAAATACATAAATACTCAATTAATAATCACAAAATGTTTGATTACAATAGTTATAACTGTGATAAACCAAAAAATGTGCTTCTTTTATTTTTTAAATACAACTTTATGTAATAACTAACAACTACTGTAATTCAGGCCATGTCCAACTAAAGACTATTTATTCAGTTCATTGATTTAACTTTAGGCAATTGTAAATTGCTGCTTTTGGCTCTTATTTTATAATCTTTATGGGTTTCTCATAATTATCACTGAATCTTTTCATTTTACATTATTCACATATTATTACAAAACCACATTTATAATAATAATAATAATAATAATAAAACCACATTTAGAGTTCAAGTGCTTGTTTACATTACATGCACAATAAAGTTGCAGGTGCTGTTCATATCAGTGCTATTTCAATAAAGGTCTACAGAGGTTTTACCTATGGGTTTTACAGACAGGACACTCACCTGCAGCTGAGCACAGTGTACTCCAGTTCCCTCTCAACAGTGCTGCTCTTATTGTTCACGTAGCCAGGAGTCCTACTCAGACATCTGAGTAAATATCGAATATAAAGGTAGGCAAAACTCGGGAGCCTGTTACTTTGGAGCTCATTTGATTTGAGTAAACTATACGAGCAGTAAATCTTCGCATAAACTAAAAACACAGTGCACACGGACAGGGACCCGAGCACGTAACTCTGCGTGTTCCCCATCTCTACCAATTTAAGGAATAATATGATATTTTACAATCGCAGAAACATAAAATACTTTGTATAAGTCAGTTCATTGTCAGAGTAGTCATGAGTTCAAAACACATTCTTCTTCTTCTGTATAGAGTCTATGCCTCTGCAGCTCATTAGCGTCCCCCTGTGGTGGACCCAAAAAGTAGGCCTAATTTAATTTAAATACAGTAGACCCCCGGCTGGGGCAGAGATTTAGCTCTTTTCAGCTCTCGTGCTCTTTTGTGGCTCTGCTGTGGTCACCAAGTCTACAAACCCTTAAGTTCCTCTGTTATTAAACTATTTTTATGTGATGCTGAATCCAGGTATTCACAAAATATATATTTATGGAAAACAAAACAATACATTTCATTAGAATTGTAACAGTTTTGTATTTTTTATTATAATAACATACACATTATTCAAGGTTCATTATTCAAGCAAGATTTTGTCAAAACCACACATAAATAACTAATGCAGCATTGTTATCTTTTTTGGGTTTAGTACGTGAGACAAAAGTATGAAATGTGGTTTTACTTGTAGTTCACCTATAAACATGTCTACCAGGAAAAACTATGGATGATAATAACAATGGACTGTTTAAACTTAAAATATATAGTGTCTGTAATCTATACATACTGCAATCTCCATCCTTGCATCCCTCTCTTTCGGCCGCCTGTGAGCCTCTATGGTAGCCTTGTAGGGACAAGTGACTGTGTTCAACTTAAATCAATGTATTAATAAATAACACAAATAAATGTCCTAAGTTATATAATAATGTGTGTTTAAAAAAAATGTGCTTCTCCTACAGCAGTGCTCAGTTTGTTCGCTCCGCTCTCTAGGCAGATGTAGGAAAAGGAACCAATGAAACTAAAAGCTCCATCCACTGTGCTTAACTGTGCTTCAAAAGACCTTAAGACACCATATATAATAGATTCAGCGTGTTCCAGCAGGCTTTTCAAAAATAAACTTTCCCTTTTGCTGTTGCTTTCAATGAGGGCATCTGTTATAAGAGCCGGTGAAGTATGGCAGACTAAGTCTCAAGTCAGTGGTGTCAATCACAAATGACTTTAGCCAATGTCGTGTCTGATCATAACCTCTCAGCCTTCAGAACGATGGGATGTAAAAACTCACAAATGCACAACCAGTTCAATGCCATAGAGTCTTTTATTGTTATGACGACAAACAGACCCAGTAGACTTTCCCCAGCTCTATTAAAGATTGAACTTAAGCTTTTATACAGTTTTCACAGTTTATTTATGACTATTTTTTTAGGGCCCTCCTTCCTTTCAACCTTTGCCCTAATCCCTTTGTGAGCTCTCTGGTACCAGGCACCCATGTCTCTATCTTCAACTAGAAGACATTATGTTCAGACAGAGCTGGCCGTAGACCTTTGGGGGCCCTAAGCAAAATTGGTTGGAGGCCCCTTTGATCGTTTTAAGTAAGGCCTACAGAAATTAATGACTACCTTGTAACTATACTGTACATATTATATCTACTATGTTATTTTTTTAATTTATATAATAATTCTATGCATGCTGTATGTTAATTATCTTTTTTACGCTGCTGGCCCTGAGTAAGTATTTTGTTCTTATGTGGCAACATGTACAGAATGACAATAAAAGACCTTGAGTTCTTCAGTTAAGTTCCATGTTTGATGTCTAATAGGAAAATTATGATACCACTGTAGTGAATATGGTCTCGTTGATGAATAATTAATATGAATATGAATTATGAAAATTAATAATTAATATTTTGTTTATGAAAATATTAATTTCTTTCGGGGCACCACCTTAGTTTTAACAGTTCTAAGGAAACTGATTATGTTTGATAAGTCTCAATACTGAAGGAATGAATCCTAACTCGTTTTCAGACCAAATCTTAATTAAACAATGAAACAAGAAATGTCTTTATGGGGTTTTATTAAAGATTATAAAAATTAAAATATGAAGAATAATAACAGTGGAAAGGACATAAAGGGATAATTAGGGCAAATGATGAAAATAAAACATTGATCGATGATGGCACAATGGTTATACCTTTGATGGAACAGAAAGTTTAATTCTTTTGAATTTTTAATTACCTAGAGTTCTTACGGAGAGAAAAAGGAAGTTTAAATGGCTTAGCTCAAAGGAACTATTGACGGGGTTTTGTATGGTGTAAGGGAAGAGGTTCTGCTGGGCCTTTTAAAGACAAATTACAGGGTTACACCGCCAACTTCTGTGTCACGTGCTAACTCACTCTGTCGATTGGTGGTTCGGTGCCAGTCATCCGAGAAGGGCAAGATCCAAAGGTCCGCTTTAGAACTTCCCGCGGGTTAAACTGACGGTTCCCAAGCAACGAGATGGTTGTCACGTGTCCACTGATCCCACGGGCCTTGGAGCTCCGTCGTCGGGAAAGAAAGGCGTTCTGTTATTGTCTTTGAGTAAGAGGGCCTCTGCCAGCAGTCGAGACTAAAGTCTTTAACAAAAGTGTTCGTTGAAGAAGCTTAAACTGGTCTTTTCTTGATTAACGAGGGCTGTTTGTTTAGCGGACTCGTTTTAACTTAAAGAACTACAAAATTTCCACTTCCGTCGTGGTTACGTAGTTCCGTAAAAGTTTTCACAACAAAATATCAAATGCGTTGAGTCGTCAAAATAAAGTCACTTAACACAGGACTGTGTTACGTGGTTTCAAGCTTAAAAGTTACGGCGATAAATACAAAAACTTAGTAGAAAAGTAGACAAGATTACGCGAACAAGAGTGTGCAAAGCGCTAAAAGAGAAGAGTACAGAAACGAGTTTAACATGAAGAAGAAGCTTTAAACTAGAATTTCCGGCGCGCACCATCTTTTCTACTGGCCGAAAGAGGCGTGTTTCACACGGTTTGGGGAAAGAGGGCGTTTACTGAAAGTTTTGGAGTTTTTAATAAACTTTCTCTGTCCCATCAAATAAACAACTTAAACACATTTTAAGAACGTATTGCTTCTGCATTGTATCATATCTGTATGGGGAATATCGTTACCAATCTTTAAAGACTAAACACATATTACATTATTCGTTGCTTGACCTGAAAACAGAACAATTCATTTTATTACACAGCCAGCTGTAAGGATGAAGCAGAAAGTATTCTTTTATATAGCTATCACTCTGGATCCTGAAAAGGAAAAATGGTGAGGTTTGCATAGTTACTGAACAATCCTTTAATACACAGAAATGGAACAGAACGAAGAATTGTCTTAGTTTCAAGCAGAGTCATTACTCTGTCCAACCAAAGGAGGGCAATGTTCAATCACTTGTAGAGTCCTGAAACAAAGAGACATTCCTTTCTCAGGTCTGGTACATCTCAATACACAAATCGTATATTTAAATGTCAATTCTGGTGCCGGGGTCTGGTCGGCCAACAGATAGCCCCCTTCAGGTTCTTTGAAGTGTTGAAAACAAAGTCGTTAATTTAGTTTCACTTTTCCGTGAACTTTCTTAGAGCAACATCGAGCATCTGGAGAGAATTAGCAAGAAGATGTGAATTGACTTTCCTTATCTGTCCTTGGCCTGGATAAACAAAAAGGAAGAGTCTTTAAAAGTTCGGAGTTGTAAATTCTGTGGTCCTCTAAGAGGTGTTGGTTCCTCCTGGTACGAGAGACACTACAGTCCCCCCTTTCGGCGAAAGGCAGGTTCCAATGTCTTGTGCCGACTCCATCCTTGAAGTACCAGGACCAGGAAGCAAGTAACACGTTAAAGACACAGAGTTTGGCGTTATAACATGTGTATTAATGGGAGTGTATTTAAGAGTAAAAGGGTTTTTACTTGGGCGTCATTAAGTCATCTGCTAAGGGAGGTAGATTGAGTTTATCATTTAAAAGATGGACTTAATGGGAATAAAGGCACAAGAGAGTTATTTCATTTTAAATGGGTTTAGAGTTTATTAAATTGTTGATAATAAAAGAACACACCTTAAATGATAATAACTTTAAAGGGACATTGCATGCATTTTAGGGGTAGGGTAGTCATAAAAGTTACATGAGGTATATATATTGGTTATATTAAACATACATAACAACAGAGCACATTAAACTGAATCTGTCAACCTCCGTATGGCTGGGGTTGGTTCAGATTCTTCGAAACAGAAAGGTCTTGATCAAATACATCGGCTTCAGGGGTAATGGACTACCCGCAACATTTTCTCTATTCCCAGGACGGCGACGCACGATTCGCGGCAACGCCTGAGTACAGCGGTTTAAACGGGTTTTAAGACGCTTTACGCTTCTAAGAAGCACGATGGTGATAATGATGGCCATGAAGTAACCTATTCCTACTGTGGCTGCAAGAACAGTGTCGGAGTTGACCAGGCATACATAATGGGTTGGATAGGAGCTTGTTGTTTTTGCTCTATTTCCTTTAACACATTATCAAGGGGTGCAATGTCAATGGTTCTGCTACCTTCAAACTGGATTTGATTGAGTGTACAGGGTGTAATTCGAGAGGATGGGTTGAAAAGAAATCTGATATTTCTATTTCACTCGTATTGGTCAGTGTCAAGGTGGTATAAGGCGACGCCCCCAATGTGAAGAATTGCGCTTTGGGGTACATCTACCCAGAAAGTTTGGTCGGGCAAGTTGACACGGGATGAGGTGTCGTGCTGATCGTAAGTCAGCATTCCGCCTGGAAGAGGGGTGTTTACTAGCCAGCGGTTACCGATGATCTCTGCTTGAGTGACGGTAACTTGGTGGCGAGCCGTGATTGTCGTTGGACATCTGGCTTGAGGGCTCATGGGCTTAAGGCCACAGATCCCGCCGGTGTTGTCCCGAACAAAGGGTTTACTGGGACATAAGTAGTGTATGTCCTTGGTTAGGGTGCACATGCGTAAATTAGGGCCAGGTACAAATCTGGATTGGCATCATGGTATGCCACTACTGAAGGAGTGTGCACTTTAACGCGCGTGTCTCCGTGCCAGGACCCGACGCTTTACGCCTTTAAGACGATAGATGTTCTGGGATTCAATGATAGGCAGATTTAGAATAAAAGCCATTTCCCGAACTCTGGGTTGACGTAAATGGCACGGCACTACCTAAAGTGTATGCTAAATGGCCTGAAGTGGGGTTACAAGATCTCTACTGGCGGTTCCAAGGAGGGATTGTACTAGTGACAGAGGGATAAGGTAGGGTGGAATTCTTCCCATGGCTAAGCTGTCCACTGAAGAGCTTATGTCTCGGAGCATGTCATCCATTAATGCGGTGACTACTTGTGCTTGTACGTAGTCAACCTGGAAGAGGGTCATAAGTAACTCTACAGCTCGGTGGGTTTTGTTTAGAGCTTCACTGTGTGTGTTTACCACCAACACAGTGTCCTTCAACGTTTTCCCTACTGTTTGGAGTTGCTGTTGCTGTTGGATGATCTGCGCTCTGATGTCAGGGATTTCAGCCTGTAATTCTGAGACATGTCTCTTGACCGTGGAAATGCTAACCGTATTGACTGTGGACAACCCGAGGTTAAACAAGGTACCCACAGCAGCCGCTGCAACAAGAAGTCCTCCTATAAACCGTTTAGACCTTTGGTTAGCTCCAGTGAGTTCAGCCTGAGTAATTGTAAATTTCTCGAGCTGGTTAAGCATGTGGGAGATATCAGTTTCAGCGTGGTTAAGAATAGAGGTGGTCCAGCTAGCGCCGCCCAACTGGTGAGCCCTTGAGTGGCTCGGACGTGTTTCCGATACACGCCGCTTGGGTTTAACCTGACAAAAACCCTTTGGGTATGCAGGCGACAGTTTGTGATCAACAGTCCGGGTTGGTCCTTTAAAACGATCCCGGCTGTTGGTCCGGGCTCTATAACATCTGGTGATCCCATGCCCATAAGGCTGGTGATCAGGAGGAGTATCGTCCACATCATCCTGGTGAAAGAGAGAGGACTTTTTAGCCAGTGTTTCATTGACAGCAAATACCGGAATTATCAGTTACAGTTGTTGAATTACTCACAGTTACCACTGAAAACGAAATGAAAAGTGTTAGGATTAGAGTTAGAGGTTAGTTGTTAGTGGTTACTGCAAGTTAAGGGATCTGTTTGAGACTACTTGGGAGCGTGAACGTCCCCTGTAGATCCCATGGGGTTTTGTGCAACTTTATCTGGTTATGTATCCACTTGAGAGTGGGTTCCTTTCTCCCTTTGGTGATCTTTATCTGATACACCACCGGGATAGTTTGTTGACAATGGAGTACGGTCCTGCCCAACGGGAGGAATTTCCGCCAGTCGGTTGGTACCACCTTTTGTTTGTCCAGTGAGTTGACTGAACATGTAGTACCACACTTTGTCTCCCACCTGTAGTTCGTCCTAGATGACTTTTGGTCATAATAGGCCTTACGTCCTTCTACACTTTTGCCTAGTTTTTCTTGGGCAAAGGCGAAGGTGGTTCTCAGGTGTGCTTGGAGATCAGCCATGTACTGGTGTGTGGTATAGGCCGTAGCGATGTTAGCTTCTCCTGGCTGATACAGTAGGTGTAAGGAAGCGCCATCTGCCTACCGGTCATGAGCTCAAACGGGAGACTCGGTCGCCGTGTGTGGCGTGGCTCTGATAGCCATCAGGACCAAGGGCAGTTTGACGTCCCAGTCTCGGTGATTAGATGCGACATATTTCTTTAGGATGTCGATCACCGCTCGGTTTGCTCTTTCTACTTGGCCTGAGGACTGGGGGTGGTGGCTGACGTGGAATTTTGCTTTCACGCCCATGGTTTGCCACAGTTGTCCCATCACCTCGGCGGTGAAGTGAGTACCACGGTCAGAATCGACCTTACAGGGTAAGCGAATCTGGAGAACACGTGGTTCATGAGTAGAAAGGCCGTGGTCTGTGCCGTGTCGTTTGGGGCTGGAAGTCCTTCCACCCATTTAGTGAAGGCACAGGTGACCATTAGAATGTATTTGTTGCCCCTTGTTGATTTAGTCAGGGGTCCCATCCAATCGATTTGGAGGTCAGACCACGGAAAAGAAATGCCCCTTCTTTGTAAGGCTGCACGATGGAGTGGTCTTGTCGGTTGAAATTGGCAGCATACTAGGCAGCCTTTGATGTATTCTGCCACGCCCATTTGCATGTGTGGCCAGTATGCCACTTGTTGGAGTGCCTGGTGTGTTGCGCGAACACCTCTGTGGCCTGCTACAGGAGCGCCATGTGCGTATGCTAGCATGACCCCCTTAGGCTCTGAGGCACTACGAACGCAGGTGAAGTGAGGGTGTCAGAGACGTAGACAAGCAAGCCATGACGCAGGTGGAGTCGAGCGCGCACCGCCCATAGCTTTTTAAGATAAGCGCCGGAGGAAAAGTCAGTGTCTACGATGGGGTTAGACACCGGGTCTGAAAGGTAAAGGATGAGTTTGTGGATTGCCGAGTCCGCTGCTTGAAGGGCAACGCAGGTCGGAACCAGCGAAAGAAAGAGAGGAAGTCGATGCGTCTGCGGGGCCGGAGCCGAGGCATCGATTTGCGGTCGCTTTAGACCGGGTAACCAGACAGACAGAACGGGTGGGTTGGGGAAGGGGTCGATCGCACAAGGGTTCTGGCTGGAAATGCCAGACTGTACCGCCAAGAGCCCCTTGTTTTGCCATGAGGTCTGCCTGATCATTCAGGTCTTTGTCCAGTCCAGGGGCTCGAGAGTGGCCCTGACCTTCTTCCAGTACTTCTTCTGCATGTCATGGTCCTCGACCAGACCGCCGCCTACGACAGAACAGGTCTTTGTGTTTGATCGTCTTTTTCGCGGATGTGAGAAAGCCATTGCTCTTCCATAATGGCAGGTGGGCAGAGAAGTTGAGTCGCGTAATTTGAGTCTGTGCAAATTACGAGCTGTTTGATCTGCTTGGCCACTGCTAGTTGGAGAGTTATGAGCACGGCTGCGATCTCCGCATATTGTGAGGATTGAGATCCTAACTGAAATTTTTGTGGCTCATAAGGGTTGTCATTGAGCCATACCACACCTGCACCAGCGACCAGAGTTTCATGGTGGAAGGAGCATCCATCGACATAAGCAGTGGTCATGTCTTGGCACACGCCAGCATCAAGTAGTGATGGCGTGTTGGTACAGTGGAGGTGTGTTCGTTTAGCGGGACGGCTGTGGCGGGCGTGTCGATTGCGCATTGTTGGCATGCAGCGAGTTCCATGCCTAAGTGCGACTTGTGGTTTTGAGCATAGCGTATCTCCACGTCGAAACTTTGGAGAGCCATGAGCCACGATGCCACGCTGGCGTTAGTTACTACGCCGTCCCTGAGTCTTTGACTGGTTAAGAAAGTCACCGGTTGGTGATTGGTGTTCACGATTGTCTTTTGGCCTCCTAAGTAGTGGGCGAAGTGTTTTACGCCCATACTGTGGCTAGGAGGGCTTTTTCACAGTCGGTATACTTGACCTCTGGTCCGGAGAGAGTTTTGCTGGCGTAGGCCACTACTCTCTTATCCATGTCATGGACCTGATAGAGGCCTGAACTGAGGCTGTGGCTTGAGAAGCCCACCTCTAAGTAGAAAACTTTGGTGTGGTCCGGGTAAGCTAGGCACGGGGCTCTGCACAGATTGTGTTTGAGCGCCTGCATTGCCTGCTCTTGTTGTGGACCCCACGCAAAGGCGGTGTCCTTTTTGAGAAGGTCCGTCAGTGGTTTGGCCAATGCCGCATAGTCATAGTCATCGGCAATTGTCGAGAATAATTGCAGACTCCCAGGAAACTGCGGAGTTCTGACAAGTTGGAAGGCGGTTTCAGATTGGCAATGCCTTGGATTCGACTGACCTGTGGTTCAACGCCATCAGCGCCTACTAGAAGGCCCACATAGTTTACCTTCTTTCTGCACCATTGACATTTCTCCAAGGAGATTTTAGCACCAGCAATGGTGAGCTGTTTCAGGACGTGGTCGATTTCGTTAATGTGCGCATGGAGTGTCGCGTGCGCATCAAGATGTCATCGACGAGATGAGAGTTCCGCTGCTAAGGGCGCCAGGACATGCCTTGTTCAAGAAGATGTTAAATTCGGCTGGGGAATTTAAGTACCGAATGGGCATCTTGTAAAAGAGTATTGCCGATTGGCAAACGTGAAGGCAAGTTTGTGTTGATCCTGTGGGTCTACAGGAATGGTCCAGAAGCCGGATGCTATGTCCAGTGTGGAGAAGTACTTGGCATCCGGTACTTTGGGCAGTTCTTGGCCAAGTTGGGTCATTGGCCACCTGGAAAGTGGCACGCTCTGTTCAATTGGCGGTAGTCAATTGTTAGACGCCACTTGCCATTGGGCTTGAGTACTGGCCAGATAGGAGCCGAATAAGTACTGTTGCACGGACGAATGATGCCTTTGTTCAAAAGGTCGTCTATGATTTCCTGTATCGGTTCATAAGACGCCAGTGGTATTTTGTATTGGCGAACGAAGCTGGTGGTGCATTCGCGGCTGTTGGAATGCGCATCGCGTGTGGATGTGGGTTAAACCACAATCCAGCGAGTTTGTCGCAAATGATGTGCGATATTTGAGGAGGACCTGACGATCAGGTCCCGTTCCTCAGCGTTGTTTATCGCATCAGCCAAGTCTAGTGCTTGTTCTAACTGAGACTCAAAGTCCGGTTCGGGTTTAGAGTCTGGCTTGCACAGTTACCGATTTGTCCGTGGTGACGCTTACTCGGTAGAGACGTGGTTTTGTCTATATCTGAATCAATGGAGAGCAGGGAGACTGTCTGTACGACCATTACCTCGGCATCAGCCAGATCGACCCTGCAGATAGTGTCGGTATCGACCACAAGTGAGGGTATATGGCAATTGCCCGAAGGCTTCGTAGACGACTCCGGTCTCCTGTTGTTCAGTCACGAGTGAGGGTGGCATGCGCCCCTATGACTGGAATTCTGAGTTCAAAGTCATGGAATCTTGTGTCGATTAGCCACCCTAAAGGTGTGGACTTCGGGACGAGAATGCTATCGGCAGTAGGATTCTGCACTAGCACGTGTGTTGATCGAGAGTCGAGCTCGACCAGGGGTGTTGCCTGAACAGACAAGCCTAACTCAAAGAACAGAGGCGATGGTTGGAAGAACGCTTGTGGAGAGTTAACTTGTTGTCCTGTAGATGCGTTCAGACGTATGTCCATGATGGTACGCGGCGGTATTGTGAGATGGCAGTCGTTACTTACCTGACACACATCGGGAATGGTTTGACCCGATTTCAAGTTTCCTTCGGTCAATGAAGGTGATTCCTTACGCATCTCCAGTCAGTGACCAGAGAACGTTGTTAATGGTGTCGACTTGTGCGTCGAGTCTGACTAGCATGTCAGCCCCAATGTACACTGAATGTGGCAGATTGGGGATGACCGCAAAGTGTGGGTCAGTTCTCTTTTGTTCCATCGCACGATGGCAGAGCATAGACCGATGGCGGTTAACGCGTGAGTCGGTGTGGGGTTAGCAGGAACCGAGTGTGCTTCTCACGAAGGTCAGACTTGGGTTTTTATGCGCGAGAGTGTTAAACAGCTCCTGGCTGATGGCAGATTTGTCAGCCCATAAGGCCATCACAACATTGTTGACTGGAGTTGCTTCCAGTGAGATGCCATTGACAATCTGGGGTGTCATCGCTAATGGGTCCTTCAACGCGCATAGGAAGTTGTCACGCACTGTAAAGGGGTTTGGTTCGCACCGAGGTTGCATGGTTGTTGTACCAGCGGTGTTGGTGGCTACCCTATCGATTGGTGATTCTCTGTCAATCGCATAGCACTGAGATTCATTCAGTAAGATTGGAAGTGGTTCTCGCACTTGGGCCCAAATCTTCAGCTGCTTGAAGTCGATCAGTGGTTCGAAGCGATTGAGGATGTCTTTTCCAATCAGAAGTGGGACGTTGTCAAGGTGGGACACGTACACTGGGTGTATCAGTGTCATTGGTCCGATGGTCAGTTGAACTAAGGCTACCTCGTTGATGATCGTCCGATCATCAGAGTAAGGCCTTATTTCTAGAAAGCACGGGTGAGACTTCAAGTTCCTGTGCGATCTTCTCGCTATAGCCTGGAGTGATCTGAACAGGTTGCCTGAAATTAGGCTGATGTCAGCGGCTGAGTCGAGAAGTGCTTCGGGCGTCAAGTGGTCTTCTAACAAGACAGAGAGATAAAGCTTTCGAGCTACTCCCTTTCTGTTAGGTGACCTAGAAATTGGTGAAAGGGTGTTTCACATTCAATAGTCGTGGCGTGGTCATGGCACAGCCCGACATTTGATTTGCTTGGACCACTAGGACGGCGCTAGACGGAGTGGTGTCTTTGTGATCTGTGTCACTTCCTCCGTGTTGTCCGTGCTAGGGTCCTGGACAATGTCATTGAGTGGCTCTAGTTCGTAGAGCCTAAGTACAGGTCTGGGAGATGTTCATTCCCTTCAGTAGACTCTGTATTTCCGTTGCGTGTTAAGTCGACTTGGATCGGTTGTGACTGTTTCTGAATCGGGGCCTTAGAGGCCTCCACCGTATACAGCTCAGCCTTGTCCTTGGACTTTTCGCGATTCGCTTGAGTATGCCTATGGCCCGAGCCTCCTCTGTAGTCAGATTACTGTCACTCATGGGGTTTCCCACGCGATTAGTCTGACTTCTCAGGCTCGGTCCTCGTGATGATTTCGGCTGCTCGACAGGTGGGCTACCTGATGATCGCTGGTCTTGGGACCGACGATAATGGTTTCTCCTGTCGCCGCGTGTCGCTTTGATAGGACCCCCTTGGTTACGGTTTGGATTGGTTCGAAATTTATTTTCGAACCGAGGTCTCCAGTGAGGGCCCTGGTCTTTGAACTTACGCTCAGGCCAGGTCGGGTGTGGACCCGGCTCTCCTTTGTGTGGCGAGGTCCCTCTTTCCTGTCTGGAAAGCGGAGGCTCCTGGGCCGCTTGGCTTGGAGGTAGGTGCTCCTTCGAGCGCTAGACTCTGATCAACAGTATACAGAGCGGCTGACTCTTGCGGTTTAGTCTGAGTCAGCTTCTGTTTAGTAAATGCCCTTGTTGCCAGTTCGCGGTTGGCGGCTGGTTTGAGTCAGCGGGCTGGCAGCGACGCCAAGATGATGGTTGGTAGTTGGATGGAGGTTTTGCACAAAGAGTGTTTTGAAGTTTTTATCCTCCTCCATGTTTGGTTCGTTGAGTGGACCAAAGTAGGCTTTATGCGTAGCCGATGATAATATATCTGTGGTGACTCTTGCCGTGCCTGTTTGATTGTTAGGGCGGCTGTCAGTCCCACATTCGTTGTAACGCCTGAGAATTCCTCCATGAGGACTGACTAAGGAGATCAAAGTCAGCTTGGACCTCAGGGGTTGACGTCGATGAAGCTACTAACATCTCTGCTTGATGTTAGTTTTATCAAAAGATTTTGTCCTCAACGGTAGCATTGGGTATTCTCTGGAGGTAGAACTCAATGTCTCTAAGGTACGCGCTAGTGTCATGAGCCGATCCTTGATGGGGCTCGAAGCGAGTGATATGACGCGCGATTTTGTCAAAGTCTCTGTCAGTGGGACCGTAGTCCAGATGTCTTCGTGTCGGAGCTGGTTGTTGGACAAAGTCCGAATGCCTACCAGTTGGTAGTGCGCGGTAATCCGAATGCCTACCTGTGGAAGCTCGCGAAAAGACGGCCGGGCTCTCGGCTCCGGTTGGTCCTCTTTCCGTTGCGTCCAGGCGCGGTAGTTGTCGCAAAATTAATAAGTAAGTAATTTATATTTATATAGCACCTTTCTCAGATAATTATCACAAAGTGCTTTACAACAGTGTTTTTACATGAAGTTTCAACTCACCCCATTTACACACATTCTCTCCTGGGACAGACAGAGAGGCGGGCAGCCACACAACCGGCGCTCACAACCTTCTCCTCCCACCACCAAACACAACTCCACAGTCACACACATTCATACACCAGTGCTACGGACACTGGAGGCAAGGTGGGTTAAGTGTCTTGCCCAAGGACACAACGACAGTATGAACTGTGGGGAGAGCGGGAATCGAACCTACTACCTTCCGGTTGAAGGACGGCCGCTCTACCACTGAGCCACTGCCGCTAAAATTGGATTAGTTAGTGAAGTGGCTCCCTTCTGGGAGTCTTCAAACCTACTGGGTTGGTATAATGGAGTAACTGGTTCTAGGTCGGGAGTACCTTTGAACTCCAGTTTCTTACTAGGTTGTGTTCGGCGCCCTCTGTCAGGCGCCTGAAGTTGTTCAATAAGCTGGCGGTCTAAGTCACCTTGTTGAGTGAGGGTCTCTACCCGCACTCAGGGTCTCTCTTTGCCGAGCTTCCTGTGCCAGCATATTCGCGGACAGCTGTGCACTTTGCCTGCTTTGATGAGTTCCTCGCATAGCGTCGTACTCATCACGTTGGTCATTGAGCTGAAGCTCTGCTATGTCACGAGCAGACCTTGTTTCGCTCAGCTCGTTTCTTAGGTCACTGAGGGTCCCCTCAGTTATCTGGAGTTTAGTGTGTAACTCCTCAAAGTCAGGGTCTGCCTTTGAGTGTTTGGGCAAGAGTTTGTAACTCTTGGTTTTGTTTTTCAGAATTCTCCAGGACTCCTTTGGTCAGCTGGAGTTCCTGATTCAACGCCTTGTTCTCGCGTTGGCGGGCGAGGTCCTGTTTCTGGACCTGGATTTTCTCGTGGCTGCGTGCCAGGAGATCCTCGGCTTGTTTCTGCTGTGCGCGCATAACAATAGCCATTTGACCTAACAGCTTAGTTAGATCCTTGTCTTTTGGCTTAGAGGTTAGCGCAATGCTAATCAAGGAGCTAAGAACTGAATCTAGCTCGTTGGGAGGTGTGGTCTGAATCTCATCCACATATTGGGGTAGCACCTGTCCTGTTAAATCATTTAGAGCTGAGTCTAAGTGGTCCAGAAGCTTGATGGGACTATCCGAGCCTGTGGACTGTGGATTAGACATGTTGAGAAATGGGTTTCTCAAGGTAAGTGAGTTATTGTTAGATTAAGTTTTAACTGCAAGGAGAGCGTTACTACTTGTAGAGTGTTACAAAAAGGAGCGTAAAACTCAAGCAGACTGTAAAAGAATTTTGAAAATCTGAGTAAAAGTGTAAATAAAAAAATTAATGAAGGAATAAAATTAAAATTAAAATTTTATTTTATTTAAAATAAAATAAAATTCCAATTAAATTAAAATAAAAGGGGTATTAAGTCAAATAAGTCAGATTAAAAGTAATAAACGAAGGAATTGTTGAAGTGTAGGTTAGTATAAAGTCTACTTGTGATTGAAGTGACCTTATGCTAGTAATAAGCAGTGACTATGTAGCCATAGCCTGGTGGTGTGAATGTTAATGAGGGTTGACAGTGCTGGGATGCTGCTGTGCTAATTTGTAAAATTAACAGTGCAGAATCAGTGGGTTTAATCTCAGTGGCGGCTTGTGATGGAAAAAGTAGGGGGGGCTGAGGGAGATTTCTGCTGTTTATTTATTACATTAACACCAAAGTAACAATTTAAAAACAAATAGCATCTAATGTAATTATTAAAGTATGAATTTAGAATGTCCTTGTAGATTTCAAATATTGTTCTTTCAAAGACAAGGGTTTACCAAGTCATACAAGGAAACCATGTCATACAAGGTGAACTTATAATTGCTGTAATTTGCGTCAATATTCAATAAACACAAAGACTGTGCATTACCAATTGTAATGGTGAGCAAGTCAATAAAAATTATTTACATTGTCTCCAGTGTTCACATCATGAATCGTACAGAACCACCTCTAAGACAGACAAAAACAAAACATCAAAATCCTCCAAGCACTCAGCATCTCTCTGCTCCTCCAGGGACACAACAGCATCTCCTCTGCTCATCAAGAGACACAACAGCATCTCCTCTGCTCCTCCAGGGACACAACAGCATCTCCTCTGCTCATCAAGAGACACAACAGCATCTCTGGAGGAGCAGAGGAGATGCTGAGTGCTTGGAGGAGCAGAGGAGATGCTGAGTGCTTGGAGGAGCAGAGGAGATGCTGAGTGCTTGGAGGAGCAGATGAGATGCTGAGTGCCTGGAGGAGCAGAGGAGATGCTGAGTGCCTGGAGGAGCAGAGGAGATGCTGAGTGCCTGGAGGAGCAGAGGAGATGCTGAGTGCTTGGAGGAGCAGAGGAGATGCTGAGTGCTTGGAGGAGCAGAGGAGATGCTGAGTGCCTGGAGGAGCAGAGGAGATGCTGAGTGCCTGGAGGAGCAGAGGAGATGCTGAGTGCTTGGAGGAGCAGAGGAGATGCTGTTGTGTCCCTGGAGGAGCAGAGGAGATGCTGAGTGCCTGGAGGAGCAGAGGATATGCTGAGTGCTTGGAGGAGCAGAGGAGATGCTGAGTGCCTGGAGGAGCAGAGGAGATGCTGAGTGCCTGGAGGAGCAGAGGAGATGCTGTTGTGTCCCTGGAGGAGCAGAGGAGATGCTGAGTGCCTGGAGGAGCAGAGGAGATGCTGAGTGCCTGGAGGAGCAGAGGATATGCTGAGTGCTTGGAGGAGCAGAGGAGATGCTGAGTGCCTGGAGGAGCAGAGGAGATGCTGAGTGCCTGGAGGAGCAGAGGATATGCTGAGTGCTTGGAGGAGCAGAGGAGATGCTGAGTGCCTGGAGGAGCAGAGGAGATGCTGAGTGCTTGGAGGAGCAGAGGAGATGCTGAGTGCTTGGAGGAGCAGAGGAGATGCTGAGTGCCTGGAGGAGCAGAGGAGATGCTGAGTGCTTGGAGGAGCAGAGGAGATGCTGTTGTGTCCCTGGAGGAGCAGAGGAGATGCTGAGTGCCTGGAGGAGCAGAGGATATGCTGAGTGCTTGGAGGAGCAGATGAGATGCTGAGTGCCTGGAGGAGCAGAGGAGATGCTGAGTGCTTGGAGGAGCAGAGGAGATGCTGTTGTGTCCCTGGAGGAGCAGAGGAGATGCTGTTGTGTCCCTGGAGGAGCAGAGGAGATGCTGTTGTGTCCCTGGAGGAGCAGAGGAGATGCTGAGTGCCTGGAGGAGCAGAGGATATGCTGAGTGCTTGGAGGAGCAGATGAGATGCTGAGTGCTTGGAGGAGCAGAGGAGATGCTGAGTGCCTGGAGGAGCAGAGGAGATGCTGAGTGCCTGGAGGAGCAGAGGAGATGCTGAGTGCCTGATGGAGAGAAGCAGCTGAGATGATTATGCAGTCACTTGTAAAGAAATTTGGCTCTCCTTTCTTTCTGGGTTGCAAACCTATCAATAACTTTGTTGTTGAAGTTGGGCATGTCTTTCACAATCTTTTCTCCATAGAAAGCATGGCAAGGGCATTCAGTCTTTCTTGAGACATCGTGCTCTTAGGAACGTTTTGATTCTTTTTAGAGTGGAGAAGCATCTTTCAGATTCTGCTGATGTCATTGAGTAGTGATAAGAATTTTCAGAAGATTAACAGTTTCTGAAAATGTGCACTGAAGGTTGTTCTCCATAAAAACTGATACAGAGGCACTGCACCACTACACTTTTCAAACTCCGGGTTTTCATAGACCAAGGATAATTCTGTCTTCAGTCTAGCCTTGTTCAGCATCGGATAGGCCTCCACGGTGGCATTCAATGCAGCACTTGGAAAGGTTTTAGCATGCTGTGAGAACAGCTCTCCATGCAGCAGTGTTGAACTCACAAGGTGCCCAGTGAACGCAAAGCGCTCCTTTGTCTGAGCCCAGATGGTATCACACACCTGTAAAACATAGAAAATAAATAACATATTAATTGCTATACATAGAACTTAAATTATTAAATTATGTCACAATAATGCAAAAATCAGGTATGAAATACTGTTGTCTAAACCAAAACTAATCAAGGATCTACAATAGAACTAAATCATTGGTGAATTGAGATTAGGAGGAAATCCCAAATAAAATGCAATATGCCAGCAATATGGCAATATGGATGTGTTGCTCAATAGTCGTTTAATGCTCTCATTCGAAACAGTAACATTCTCATTCAGTAATAGTAACATATTTATATTTGTGTACTTTCAAAATGACTACAACATATCATGCCTTTGAAATTATTATACAAGAATAATTATCATTCTAAATTATTATTAGATAGCCTATTCTTTCTGGCGCACACCAAAAATTATCCAAAATAGCCTACAGCCAATAACGTTAGCCTTCTTGGCCCCTATATATTTTTAAAGGTCAACATTTTGATTCATCACAGCGTGATTCTTGATTTAAAAAAAAACCTTGTGACTTTACAATCCGAAAATAGCTAATTATTTCACGGACCACACTTTCTCAGCAAATGAAGTCCCTAACGGATAAAGTGAATTTGATTTGGCAAAACATTAGTAACTGCTCCAAACATAACACAAAATTAAAACTATATATAACAACAAAGGACCTTTGAGTGGCACCAGCAGTAACCATGCAGCAGTTTGTGAAGCACTATTGTAGACTAGAGCACAAGAGGCCTATGAAAGTGAAATAGCCTAAGCTGTACCTCAATAGCAATCCGATGTTGTTCTGCGGGTCCCAGTGTCCTCTGTCGCTTGGCAGCTGGAATCTCCTCTTGCACAGTGAATATGGAAGACCTTGTTTAAACATAAAACAATTGATTAATACTACATTATTCTACATTCATGTTATTTCTATGATTTTTCACATTTACCTGATGTTTCTAATGCTGTCGGAAAACTTAGAGATGGCAGCTTTGATGAAGATGGGGTCAATGTTTCGTTTCTGAAGCTGCTGAAAGAGCATGTCGACGCGTGTGGCATGATTTTGTGAAATAGTTGGAGAAAAAAGCCAAATGTACCATCCTCCAGCATCCTCACAAACCCTCCTGCTTCTCTCACAGTCACAGCATCAAAGTTCCCAGAGTCCTGAATGGTCTTAAAACACTTAAGAAGATCATCCCTGTGCTCATATACAGTGTTCACTGAGCGACTGTGAAAGTTCCATCTTGTTGCACACGCTCTCGGAAGTCTGCTGCCAACAACATCATCAAGCACACTGGTCCGTTTGGGCGACCTTGAAAAAAATGCACAAAATCCACCCAGCTCCGAAAAAAATGTGGATACTTTGGGTATCTTGGAGGTGGCTTGCTGCATTACCAGATTGAGCTGATGTGCGAATAATGTACGTAGTGTGCATTTTCATACACATCCATCACTTTACGCTGAACTCCTCCAGTGGCACCACGCATAACGCCGCTCCGTCATAAACTTGAGCTATTAATTTTGTCTTGTCTTTGGGTGGGATCAATGCACTCAACCTTTCCAAAAGTGCTTGAGCGATGTTTTCAGCATTCGCGTTTTCAATCGGCATGAACTCAAAAGCGCTCTTGAATGACGTTGTAGCGGTCAATGTAGCGAAGTACAAGGGCAAGTTGGCACTGGACAGACACGCCAGATGTTTCATCGGCTTGAATGGCAATATAATCCGCCGCAGTCACCTCCTCATGAATGTACTCTTAACAACAGTCAGCATACAGTCCAGCAGCTCATTCTGAATCGTTTTGGACGTACCTCTGAACACAGTAGCTCCTCCAAGTGCTCCTTCAGAGCAGCGTCCAACGACAGGCGAAGTTAACAAGGCCCCTAAAAATGCCTGGGTTTTCAGAGGCTTCAGTCTCGTCGTGGCCACGCAAAGCCAATTCAAATGCACCACAAAATTTAACACAGTCAATTAATTTAGAAAGAATATATCGATTCTTGTCCACTTCCTCATTGTGCCTTCTTATACAAAGTCGATGGCCATCATCCAACTGAGTAGCAATGTTAGCCTTCCCCAGCAACGCAAATTTCAGGCAGTTGTCCATATGCGCCTTTTGTGTGTTCGTGTTTTTTTATTTTTTCCAAAAATGTTTCATGTCCTGAACACCGTTTTCACACCAGGCTCGATCGGTCGCTGCAGTTTTAAAAGCAAACAAGGGAAGCAAAACAGCGAGTTAGTTACTCCACAGCCGGTTAGCCACGGCTTCCTAGCGTACCATGTCCGCGAAAAGCCTCTAGTGTAAGACGCTTCCTTGTCTTTCACCTGCTGTCTGATGTTAATTTGTGGCTGGTCCGGTCCCATTTCTTTTATTTTTGTTTTTCAGCCAGTGGTCTTCTTTCAAACGGAGTTTGAAGAAGAGATTGCACGTTTCTTTTTCGTGTGACGCCGACGCCATTGTCAACTCGAATCTCACTGCCGCCGCCGTGGTTGGGTGTGGTCATGCACTGCCGCGTGACCACACCCAACTCATGTTATTCTCCGATGGGCGCAGAGGCAAAGCGCCCATCGGAGAATTATTACTGCGGCGTCACTGATTGGTTGAATTGATCATATTTAGTGACGTTTTATAGCATATCAGAGCTCCATTGGTTAGATAGTGAGGGCTCCTTTCTCAGCGCCCGAGCATAAAACTACCATAGACTGTAAAAGAAAACTACACATTTATGATGTTATGCGCACATGATGAAGCTGGTAGACAAAAATACCCCTCCCCCCTCTCCCTCAATCTAGTGTTAAAAACACGTACAGAAGAAAGTCATGTTTTTTACAAACTGAATTTTTTTTTTTTTTTTTTTTTTTTTTTTTACTTGATAGGAGGGGCGGCGCCCCAGCGCCCATAATAGATCAGCCGCGCCTGTTTAATCTAACAATTCATGCAGGTAATCAGCTTTTACATTACAGCTATGACACAATTCGTGCAGGGTTAAGTCTATTCAGAAGTAACAGCAGAGGTGTCGTAGTGCTAGTAAGCTGTTAGCGTTAGCATTCCAATTTGACAAATCCTGTGTAGATAGGAAAGTCACAAAACAAGTCTTAAATTGTTAATCAAGCCAAATTAATCAATCAATTTATATGCAAGGTTAGCATCAAAGATTTCCAAAAGCAGATGCAATGTTAATTAAAAATGTCACAATTGTTAGTTAACTCTATTGTGCATTCAAGGTTGTTAAACACAGGCAGTTATTCTCAAAAGCAATATGGCATTGCAAACATGTATATTACAAGAAAAACACATGTATTAACAGAAGCAAAACAGCTTGACAGCAGTTTAGTATTCGTTAATAAAGCATAGTAATTCACTTTTTATGTTAAGTCAATCAGGCTTTTCAGTGTCAATGAAAGCTTAAATTATTCAGTTAAGTTCTTAAACTTGAATTAGTCACTATTTTAAGGAAAAAGTGTAATTCCGTTGAGTGACCACCAGAGAGACGTGAGCTCCTCTCAAAGATTTTTAGAAGTTTCGCACTTCTCTTCCACTAGGGGTAGCAGACTTTCTGGAGTCCGTGGTTTACCACTTCTTTCGCTAGGGGCAGTAGACTCTCTTAAGTCTGTTTTTACCACTTCTTTCCGCTAGGGGGCCGTTGGAACTACAATGAGTTTGTTTTCCGGGTGACGTCAGTGTCACGCCCCTTGCTAGACACGGAGTGGCAGAGCCTGTTAGCTTCACTTCAGCTGTTGACTTTGGAGGGGCAAAACCGCTCCTACACAGCCACTTTACAACACAGCAGCGCTCTGAAAAGCGCAACTTCCAACACAGCAGTGCTGTGGCTAAAACAACGCTTTCACAAAGCACTACACGGGCCACGTGGGCCAAGACTTTGTCCGTTGGCTGTGTATTAACAAGGAGTTCTGACGGGTAGCTAATCCGTTCAGAGTTCTCCCAACCAAGTTTTTAATTGCCTGACACAATATGAACAGAGAAATTACTTGGTTTACAAGTTTATATAAAACACTGGATCCTCGCAGGCTGTTTTTATTAACTTGCAGAACGCGTTATTAGACAACTTATGCTAAAATTCTAGAGCATCTTAGAATCCGCAGTTGTTAGGCCTTATAAAATTACACGTCCTCAACGTGTCACAAATGCATTTAATCAATCCGGCCCTCTGGCCTTTGTTCACAAACTTTACTAAGATTCAATCTTCCACTGAATACTTAGCAAGCTGGCAGAAATGTACGTACAATATTAACCAAGTTACAAAGCATATCTCAGAATTATCAAAACATCAGGCCAGCTAATGTTTTTTAAATCTTAGACAAGGCAATTTCACAAGCGCTTAATATCAAACAGCAACACAACACACGTTTCTCAACACATTGATTAGTTTTGTATAAGACATAACTTTCTTAGTTCTTCAGCGGACAGAGATTTATGTAAAAGGCTTTAAGGATGTTAACTTATTTCAGTGTTTACAAGACCGGATCTTTCCGAGCCTCACGCCGGGGCTCCAAAAATAATACTGTAGTGAATATGGTCTCGTTGATGAATAATTAATATGAATATGAATTATGAAAATTAATAATTAATATTTTGTTTATGAAAATATTAATTTCTTTCGGGGCACCACCTTAGTTTTAACAGTTCTAAGGAAACTGATTATGTTTGATAAGTCTCAATACTGAAGGAATGAATCCTAACTCGTTTTCAGACCAAATCTTAATTAAACAATGAAACAAGAAATGTCTTTATGGGGTTTTATTAAAGATTATAAAAATTAAAATATGAAGACTAATAACAGTGGAAAGGACATAAAGGAATAATTAGGGCAAATGATGAAAATAAAACATTGATCGATGATGGCACAATGGTTATACCTTTGATGGAACAGAAAGTTTAATTCTTTTGAATTTTTAATTACCTAGAGTTCTTACGGAGAGAAAAAAGGAAGTTTAAATGACTTAGCTCAAAGGAACTATTGACGGGGTTTTGTATGGTGTAAGGGAAGAGGTTCTGCTGGGCCTTTTAAAGACAAATTACAGGGTTACACCGCCAACTTCTGTGTCACGTGCTAACTCACTCTGTCGATTGGTGGTTCGGTGCCAGTCGTCCGAGAAGGGCAAGATCCAAAGGTCCGCTTTAGAACTTCCCGCTGGTTAAACTGACGGTTCCCAAGCAACGAGATGGTTGTCACGTGTCCACTGATCCCACGGGCCTTGGAGCTCCGTCGCCGGAAAGAAAGGCGTTCTGTTATTGTCTTTGAGTAAGAGGGCCTCTGCCAGCAGTCGAGACTAAAGTCTTTAACAAAAGTGTTCGTTGAAGAAGCTTAAACTGGTCTTTTCTTGATTAACGAGGGCTGTTTGTTTAGCGGACTCGTTTTAACTTAAAGAACTACAAAATTTCCACTTCCGTCGCGTGGTTACGTAGTTCCGTAAAAGTTTTCACAACAAAATATCAAATGCGTTGAGTCGTCAAAATAAAGTCACTTAACACAGGACTGTGTTACGTGGTTTCAAGCTTAAAAGTTACGATAAATACAAAAACTTAGTAGAAAAGTAGACAAGATTACGCGAACAAGAGTGTGCAAAGCGTTAAAAGAGAAGAGTACAGAAACGAGTTTAACATGAAGAAGAAGCGAAGCTAAACTAGAATTTCCGGCGCACCATCTTTTCTACTGGCGAAAAGAGGCGTGTCTCACACGGTTTGGGGAAAGAGGGGCGTTTACTGAAAGTTTTGGAGTTTTTAATAAACTTTCTCTGTCCCATCAAATAAACAACTTAAACACATTTTAAGAACGTATTGCTTCTGCATTGTATCATATCTGTATGGGGAATATCGTTACCAATCTTTAAAGACTAAACACATATTACATTATTCGTTGCTTGACCTGAAAACAGAACAATTCATTTTATTACACAGCCAGCTGTAAGGATGAAGCAGAAAGTATTCTTTTATATAGCTATCACTCTGGATCCTGAAAAGGAAAAATGGTGAGGTTTGCATAGTTACGAACAATCCTTTAATACACAGAAATGGAACAGAACGAAGAATTGTCTTAGTTTCGAAGCAGAGTCATTACTCTGTCCAACCAAAGGAGGGCAATGTTCAATCACTTGTAGAGTCCTGAAACAAAGAGACATTCCTTTCTCAGGTCTGGTACATCTCAATACACAAATCGTATATTTAAATGTCAATTCTGGTGCCGGGTCTGGTCGGCCAACAGATAGCCCCTTCAGGTTCTTTGAAGTGTTGAAAACAAAGTCGTTAATTTAGTTTCACTTTTCCGTGAACTTTCTTAGAGCAACATCGAGCATCTGGAGAGAATTAGCAAGAAGATGTGAATTGACTTTCCTTATCTGTCCTTGGCCTGGATAAACAAAAGGAAGAGTCTTTAAAAGTTCGGAGTTGTAAATTCTGTGGTCCTCTAAGAGGTGTTGATTCCTCCTGGTACGAGAGACACTACACCACTGAGCTTTAACAAACACACACTGATGAACTTGCTGAATAAAAATACTGATAAAGTGATTTTCACTGGCCATAAAAGAAACATTTTTAATTGACACCAGAGTTTAAGAGGCACAAACAACAGCCTTCATATTATATAGAATTTAAATGAAATAGAGCAAATACATTTAAATAAAATATTATATATAATAATAAATAGAACATTTAAATGTTTGAATTTTTCAAATAAACAAAATTAACAATAACATCTAAAACACCACAAACAAGATTAATAGTACCAGTAATAAGAATTAGGTAACATTTTAATAGAACTATCAAAATCCAAACTTGTATTTGTGTGCGTGCACATGCAAACATGTTCTTCTTGGAAAAAAGTAATTTGCTAAAAAACAAAAAAATTAATTAAAGGTTGTATCAGCAATTTCAGGCCCAAAAAAGGCCCAAGACCAGCTAACGGATCGTTAAGAAAGATTAGATGAATGCGATCATTTATGGTTGGGCCTAAAATCACTGATACAACCTTTAAGAGAGTGCAATAAGGTGGCAATACTTGACTTATAAGTAGGCAGGCTATTAACCATGTTTATTGACTAAATATAATCATAAGTTTAGAATGATGCTGATCATTTGTGATTTTCAAAAAAGACATTTGTGGGAAATGCCTTTCCCTCTGAAGTTCTTCAAATCTGTGATGCTATACATCCATTTACTCATTCCTCAGAATTGTTCTCTTCTTGCCTTTCTGGATGCAAAGTCATTTATAACCTCATCATATGACTGCCTATCTGGTGATTGATGCTAATCATTGCCATTCCGCTCAGGCGTTCCTGACACATGGAATACAGGTATCGGAAAATTAAGCCTACAGGTTTACGTAACTTTATCTTCTTGCTTCTTCTCTTCTTCCAGCCTTTTCTTTTGTCGTTTTTCATGGCCAGAAAGATATTTTCGTTTCTTGTCAGACATCGTCGACGCTGGAGTAACTGACTGACAGACACTGACCGGGTGACGAGTGACATCATAGGGGTCAGTCAGGGTCATGATTCGCGGGGAACTCGCCATAATAAAGAACTAAATAAAAAACCACTGTGCTTATCATGATGCCTGATAAAGAGCACTGTAGGCCCATTTCTTTTTATTTATTTATTTTATGTTACTTTTGATGTATGATTTTTTTCACCCACTATATAGCAGTGACTCAAGGGGGCCCTCTGCTGGCCACGGGGCCCTTTGCAATTGCAAGGGTCGCATAGTGGCTTGGCCGGCTCTGGGCTTCAATGTTCAATTGCTCAACTTTTGGTTTAAGTAGCCTATTACATAATACTGACAAATGTGTTTATTTGCAGATTGATGTCAGCGTCCTACTGCTAATGACTGATGACCAGATGAGAAGCTATTTTCCTTCATACGGAGACAGACTGGCAGTGCTGGGATTTTGTAGGAGGCAAGAAAGTGAGCCAACTTGCAGGAAGTCAAAGCTATTTGAGCGCCTCAAATCAAAACTGAGCAAAAGACAAAAAACTAACAATTCACAAACTGAAAACCAAAAAACTAGAACAAACATTTCTCAGTGTACTGCAAGAAAACTTGAGATTGGGTGGATGCACCATGATGGACAGGGCTTTGTTCAAATGAGAGCAAAAAAGGAGGGGGAACAAGGAAGTTGAGTGTGCCAAAAGACTGGAAAAGGAAAGAACTGATGGAGGAGGCATCTGTTTGTTTTTCCCAAATGGAAAAAATATCAAGGCAGTGTTTCTGAGTTTGAATTGGATCTAACAAATTATTAGGAAATGTCACTAGATGAAGACACTACAGTGGGGAAAATGTATAATACATCCAAACTGACAATGGTGAGATTCTACCTCACAACAAAAAAGGTGGAGAGGGAAGTGAAAACAGAAAGTGGAGTGGAAGTATCAGATTCAGACACAATGGAGGACTTGCACAATAGCCAGGATCAAAGTCTTCCCACTTCTTCCAGAATAATTAATGACTTTCAAGCTTCAGACACAGATGCTGTAATTTTTGTAGAAAGTACAAGCAACAATGATTTGTCTCCCTTACATTCCACAGAGGATCTTGTAATGGGAAAATGATATTTTCCTCTTTCACATGCTCTGTGCTGTCCTTGACCGCAGCAGAATGATATGTGCACCACCTGTGCTACTGTTTTCAAACTGATACAATTGTCTTATACAGAGACAACTCTGTTTTCTGGGAAAACCAGTAAAATGCTGATTCATGTTAGACGGCTCACTCTCTGAGAGCCAGTGTTTCATTTTTCTTATCTGCTGTGATTTCAGTATAAATTCTAAGCCTGCCTAGTTAACATTGGGACTGTTCATGCAACTCTGTACACAGACAGAGTTGTATTTTCCATTCCTCCTTTTGCAAAAGATGTCTCTGAATTCTTTTTTTCCTTTTTCCTTAAATAAATCACCAAAAGACATCTGTTGTTTTCTCTCAAACTTATTCCACAATAATATATTTATTTTTTCAACCACAATTCTTGGTGTCAGAAGTGGGATCGAAGATTGACGGCTGGACCCGGCTGAAGGACAAGGGTGTGGCCAACCAGACCGCTCCAAGAGGTCTCTTCTTCCCCAAATTTTCTTCTGGACGGGAGGATTGTCCGATGCCGACCCTCCAATCGTCATCTCTCGATCCAACGTACTCAAATAACCTCCAAACGGTAAAATTATTACAAATTTATTAAATTAAGAGAAAACATTTTGTAACAGTGTCTAAAGGTGATTTTTGACTGTAACAAAGCCTAGACCAGGAATGGTCTATTATTGTTACCATAAGTCAGGATTGACTGAGCAGGATTGCCGTAAAATGAGTAATAATAATTTCTGAATAGGCTTTGTGAAAAGTTTTTTCTTTTGTTTTATGTCTGGACTGGATTGTCCTAATCTGAAAACCGAGACCGGATGGTCCTAAAATTATTAATACGGCTGGATTGCCACATAATAATTTTAAAAGGTTTTGTATCTGTATTAGAAACCCTGACTGGGAAGGTCTATTATTGTTGATTTGAGTCTGGATTGACTGAGCAGGATTGCCATTCGACAGTAATTTCTGAAAGGGTTTTCTAGAAGCCCTGACCTGAACGGTCTATTGTTATTACCATAAGTCAGGATTGACTGAGCAGGATTGCCATAAAATGAGTAATAATAATTTCTGAAAGGGTTTTTTTAGTTGTTTTTAGTTGTTTTTTCGTTGTTTTTTAGTTGTTTTTTAGTTGTTTTTAGTTGTTTTTTAGTTGTTTTTAGTTGTTTTTAGTTGGTTTTAGTTGGTTTTTTTTTAGTTGTTTTTAGTTGTTTTTAGTTTTTGTTAGTCTTGTGTTGTTGTTTTGTGTTGTTTTTGTTAGTTTGTGTTGGTTTTAGTAGTTCTAAAGTTTCTCTATAATCTGTCTGAACCTTAAATACTGACGAGTATTTAATTAATCTGAAATATGGGATCCAATACAAGTAAAAACAGTCCTGCAAAGGACTTCTGTGAATTCAATGTGATGTATATAATAGAAACCTGGCCAGGGAGTTGTGATAAAATGGATGAATGGAAGTTGTATGGTTTTAATGGACGAATGAGTGAAAGTAGTTTGACTGCATTACGCAATAGAATACAAGATGCAGAAAAGAGACTTATGTCCAAAAAATCAGTAAACCCGAAGCAAATAAAGGAGATTAAAAGACATTATGAATGTTTAGAGATGTGGGAAAAAGCAGCTGAAGCAAAGAAACAGAAAGAAAAAGAAAATAGGGAAAGAAATTTAAAACACTTAGATACAGTAAAGGGGCCATTTCAAAGCATAGGTAATAAAGCAACTGATAACATAACTAATGCGATGTCCTCTTGTTTTCCGAGTCTGACCCAGCCTGTTGGTCGGGCACTCATGAGTGAAGACAATGACCAGACCTACGTCACCGCTCTCGCTGCTGCACATCTCCACAGTGAAGAAAAGGGAGGGCTCCAGAGGCAGAGACAAGCGGCTCAGATACATGCAGCTTCTGCAACAGCTGCTCAACTGTACCCAGATCTGACCACCCAAGCTAAAACAAACGCCCTGATGAACACTGGACTGTCAAGTCCTGTCACCAAACCTCCTCCATATGACTCTGGCACCAGTTCTAAGAACTCTAACAACCCCTTCACAACTGAACTTTCATCAGACAAATCTTTCTCCTTCCTGTCCCCGTCTCACACGAGAAGCAAGACACCCTATGGGGCTGTGTTTCAAGCTCCTATGATTGAATTTCCAAATCCAGCTCCACCACCACCAGCCCCAGACAATGAAACCGAAGTACAACGCCAAAGACGACTGGCTGAACACCCTGCGTCTGTGCTTATGTATCGCTCACCAGACCCCTCAAGATGGACTCAATTAATGAAAGACAATATACCTCCTATTAACAGAGGAGGCGCCACAGTGGGCCAAAAATTCAAACTGTTCTGTCAAGTGCACAGGCCCACCGGTGCAGAAATCCCTGGTATTCTGAGAACTATCTGCAACTTAGAAGATTACTCAAATGACCTTTGCCCAACCATCACATTTCAACAGAGGCAGAGGGCGACTGAGAGGAAGAGGTCGTGGACGTCCAGACAGAGACGAGGTTGAGCGACGCAGAAAGTCTCAACTGTGTTTCATTTGCGCTGAACCAGGCCACTGGGCTGACAACTGTCCCAAGAAAAGAAGAGACCGAGCTGACCAACGCCCTGACACTGCTCTGAGTGACCCCAACTGACTGGCTGGTGATGATGAGGAACCGAGGGACTTCGCCGCAAAATGAGATGAGTATAACACACTAAAAGGACACCACACCTGTCACTGACGATGCACACAACACCGCACTGCTCACAAGCAATGAAGACGCGCTTGCAACTGATCCACTGCTTGCTTTAGTGACAGAAACCATTAAGAAACTTGAAATGACAAAAAGCTGAAATGTTTAAAGGTACCTATGCTAAGTTAACAACATCGGTGTGTGGAAAATTACCGGTAATAAAATGTGACATCAATGGAAAAACTCTGTCATTTATGGTTGACTCTGGGGCCACAAAATCTCTGATCAGAAAAGACCAAATTCAAACTGCATTAAATGGCAAAACAACTCACTCCATTAGTGCGAGTGGACAGATTGTTAAAGAACCATTCACAAAACCTCTATCTGTAATCTGGCATTTACCTGATCTATCAGTGTCCACTACACACAGCTTTCTGTTGTCTGAGTTGTGTCCAGTGAACCTAATAGGTCGTGACCTTATGTGCGCACTAGGAATTACCTTGTCTGCAGACGAAAATGGTATCAAAATAAAACAAACCAAATCTGAATATTGCTTAATAAAATGTGAAGTGACCACTCCATTGTATGTGTATCAGTGGAAATTGGACCATCTGCTGACTCCAAATGTGTTACACAAAGCTAAACAATACATGAGCTCATCCTCTGAATTCATGAAGGCAAATGCACTACATGTTACAGCGCATGTCTCCATGGGTCCAGATGAACAGTATGAAGAAAGCTGGTACCGACAAACTACTGACCGACTCATTCTGAATGGACTGTACTTTAACCAAGATTTTTGCGCTAGTGTTACAATACCTCACAAACTGTCAAAGTTCTACAAAATCCAAAGCTCAGCTCCGCGTGTCTCAATAGCCCCATCAAAAACAATGGCGTGATGGTCCTTTTATGGCCAAATGTTGAAAAGCTACAGATTGGAAACAAGACCCAGATATACCAGACCTTTACCACTCGTAAAAACGTGACACATGCCAGTGCCATTCACTGCAGGAGTCAACTGTAACCGCTCCTGCGACCTTCTTCCTCAAAATGACTCCACCCCATCGTCCTGTCACACACTCGCAAAAGTCGATGCTCAGCCTCTCACACCCAGTGATGTGTCTCCACTGTTAACACAGTTACCAGACTCATTGTGGGCCAAACACAAATATGATGTAGGTTTAATTAAAAACTGTAAACCTCTCCAACTAACTCCAAAGTCCGAATACAGACCAAAAGCACGTCAATATCCTCTGAAGCCTGAAGCTGAACAGGGGATAAAACCAGTCTTTGACTCTCTGCTGAAAGCAGGTGTAATTGTTGAGTGCTCTGACTCTCCCTGCCGTACTCCAATTTTCCCTGTAAAAAAGATCAGACCACCGGAAATGCCCACTGAGTGGCGTTTTGTCCAAGACCTGCGTGCTGTGAGCGAAGCTATTCACTCTCCAGCACCAATCTGTCCCAATCCATACACCATCATGTCACAAATTCCAACAACTTCAAAATGGTTCTCTGTGGTTGACGTTTCAAATGCTTTTTCTCTGTACCTGTCCATCCAGACTCCCAGTTTTGGTTTGCCTTGAATTTGCAGGAAAACTCTATTCCTGGTCTCGAATGCCACAAGGCCTAAATTGCGCTCCTAGTGTTTACTGTCAGGCATTACGTGACAGTCTCTCTCATTTGACACTTCAACACTCTGCCATTTTGCAGTACGTTGATGATATCATGCTCTGTTCAGACACGAAGGAGCAGTGTGAGACTGACACACTGCTTCTATTAAATCACCTAGCTGAGCAGGGCCACAAAGTTTCACTTTCTAAAATTCAGTTTGTAAAACAGAAAGTTCAGTTTCTTGGTCATGTCATCACTCACTCACAAAAAGCATTACTACAGACAGGGTGACAGCCATTGCCAACTTCCCAAAACCTTTGACTAAGAAACAAATGCTGTCTTTCCTTGGCATGTGCTCCTACTGCAGAACTTTTATTCCAAATTACTCTACTGTAGAACGCCCACTACGTGATCTTACTCTGAAAAAAATTATGACACTTCACTCACATGGACATCTGAGGCTGACTCTGCATTTACTCATTTGAAACTGCTACTACAGACAGCCCCTGCATTGGCATTGCCAAACCCTGACAAGCCTTTTTCCAATTTGTTGATGAACGTGATGGTTGTATGAATTCTGTTCTCGCCCAAAAACAGGGACAGCTGCTGAAGCCTGTGGGTTACTTCTCGACACACCTTGATCCTGTTGCTAGAGGCCACCCATCATGTCTCCGTGCTTTAGCAGCTTGTGAAGCAGCAATAATTGCCTCTCGTCCCTATGTAGGCTACAGTCATCTCACCCTTTTGCTCCACATGCTGTCTCCAACATTCTGACTGAACAAAAGACAGCTCACTTGACCCCTGCTCGTCAGCCACGTTACAACACCACTCTTCTGAACCTACCGAATGTTGAGGTTAAACGTTGTAACACTCTCAACCCAGCTACACTCCTGCCTCTCTCAGAGGAGGGAGAACCTCACTGTTGTCTTTCTGAACTTGACCTTATCTGTCTGCCAAGACTTGATTTGACTGACACTCCTCTTTCTAATCCTGAACTCATTTTTATGTAGATGGTTCAGCTTCCAAGGACCCAAACACTGGTTCTGCACACGTTGGATATGCAGTTGTGGACGATCATGCAACAGTGACGTCATCTCCTCTCAGTCCTCGGTTATCAGCGCAAGCAGCAGAACTAATTGCCCTGACCAAAGCCTGTCAATTGGCATCTGGTAAAACAGTTAACATTTACACAGACAGTCAATATGCATTTGGTGTTCTACACAACCACGCAGCACTTTGGCGCCACAGAAAATTCCTCAAATCTGATGGCAAACCCATTTCACACAAAGATTTGATTTCTGATCTCTTAGATGCAGTGCTACTCCCATCCGCCGTGGCAGTATGTAAGTGTTCTGCACATACCTCTGCCAAAGACACAGTCTCTCTAGGTAATGCACGAGCAGACGCAGCTGCAAAAGCAGCGTCACTCACACCCTACGTTGTTACATTACTCTCCCAGACAACGGATCAAACTTGCACTCACTCTGACATTGTTTCACTCTCTGATTTGGCTCGCATCTCCACTCCAGCAGACAAAGCTGCTTGGAAAAAGAAAAACTGTACAAACACAAATGGTGTATGGATGGGCCCTAATGGCAATCCATGTCTTCCTCAAGCCCTCTTCCTGCCTTTTGCAAAATTGTTACATGGCGTTGACCATGTATCAAAGGAGGGAATGAGAAAAGACCTTCAAAGACATTGGTTTACTGTGGGTTTAACAAATTTGCTGAAGATTTTTGCTCAAAATGCTTCATCTGCTTAACCAGCAATTCTAAAGGTAACTCCTACAACAAAACAGATGTTGGAGGTCACAAACCCACCTCCAGGCCTTTTGGCCACATTCAAATGGACTTCATTGAGTTAACACCCTGCGAAGGTAAGAAATACTGTCTTGTAATAGTTGACATGTTTTCAAAGTGGGTAGAAGCATTCCCAACAAAACACTGCACTGCTGACGCAGTAGCAAAAATCCTCTTAAGCGAAATAATTCCTCGCTGGGGACTTCCGAATCTAATCACGAGTGATAATGGTACTCATTTTGTAAATGACATTTTGAAAACACTGAGTGAACACCTTAAATTTGACCTGAAAACTCATTGCTCCTACCATCCAGCTTCTGGAGGAGCTGTAGAAAGAGAAAATGGCACTCTGAAACGCAAATTGGCAAAAATATCTGAAACAACAGGTAAAACCTGGGTAAAATGTCTGCCTATTGCTTTGATGTACCTGAGGATGAGAGTGCGAAATAACCTTTCTCCCTTTGAGATAGTGTTTGGATTACCTCCTGGAATTGGGTTTGGACCCCCATCTAAACCTGCAGCACTGGCCGATAGTACTCTGCCAGACCCAATGATATCCTATTGTATTTCACTCTCTAATGTTCTCTCTGATATTAGATCTCAGGTGCTTGATTCCCTGCCCAAACCAGCCACCCACCAGTTCCACAAACTCCAGCCTGGCGACTACATCCTGGTGAGAAACCTGAGGAAGCGCAGCTGGAGAGACAAACCCTGGTGTGGGCCCTATCAGATCCTGCTCACGACCCACACGGCTGTGAAGGTCGCAGAAAGAGCCCCTTGGATCCATGCACAACACTGCAAGAAGATTCCTCCACCTGACCAGCTTGTCAACTACTCCCCCACTGTCAAAGAGGGGACCCAGTGAATGATCACAAAAGTAAGAGGCTTGTCCCGAGAACAAGCTCCTACGTGGGAGATCTGAGGTGAGACCTTAGCTCTACCTCCACCGTTGACTACGTGGGAAGACTGGGGTGAGATTTTCGCTCACCTCCTCCGCTGAAACTGCTCTGGTAAACGCAGTTCAACGTTGAGACCAGTGCCGAGAGCTGGTCCCACCTACAATCAAGTTTATGAAAGACTCTGTACCACCTGAAGAAATAGAGCTGACCGTTTTCAGCAAATTCAACAGCGTAACTATAACATGTGACACACACTCATCTGTCCCACAGTTCTTCACATCACTGATAACCAGTTTTATACTGACAAATATATATGTATATATATATATGTTTTTTTTTTGGGTTCTTTATTGCATTTAAAATTGCTCTAATGATTAATTTTTTAAGATTTATTAAACAATCATTACATACTCATACATGTTAATGTTATGATAACTGCTTAATTTTATTTTATTTGTTACTATCATTTAATTATTGCTATTATTGAACAGATCTTTGAACATTAAAAATGGACGGTGTTTGGAAAACATGGTTAACTAAACTCGCAGGCCTACTTTTAGTGGCTATTATCCTTCTTTTCCTTGTCTCCTGCTGCATTATCCCGCTCATCCGAAGATTAGTGACTTCTCTTTTAACCTGCAACTAGCTAAACTCTATGTTGAATTGCCTCAACATGACAAAGACCACAACCCAGACACCTCTGCTCTTGATTGTGATTCTGTTAATTCTGTTTTATTTGCTCATCTATTTGAAGAAGACTAAGTATGACTAAGTATGTTCCTATGTCTGTGTAATCCACATGTAATTTTCTTTTGAAGTAGTAATTATGAAATATAGTCACCAAAGCAATCACAGCTAATCAACTTTTGAACCTGATCATTTTAATTTTTGTTATTTTAGACACACTAAGGCTAAAATTGTGTACTTACATGTGGTGTTTTTAAATTTTTTCACTAATGCTTTCTTTGAGGTAAAGTCTTAATTGACTTGAAGGTTTTTAAGTTTTACAAACTGATTTGTTTTGTGAATATTTTTCATCTAATGCTTATGTTTAACCCTAGTGAGTTACGCCGCCTGTGAGGGAGGGGCTGTGGTGTTCTTTTCCCAGCGTTAGGTCAGCTACTGATGGTATGAAATGTTTCTACTTGATTTAGTCAGCCCTCGGCTGGGTTTTTCGGCACCACAAACTTTAGTACAACTCACAAAGTTAAGGTTAATTTGATTTATGTTTTGTATCCTAATTGAGTTTTGATTGATTTTGGTTGATCAATTGTGTTTGATCAAAAGGAGGGAATTGTAATGGGAAAATGATATTTTCCTCTTTCACATGCTCTGTGCTGTCCTTGACCGCAGCAGAATGATATGTGCACCACCTGTGCTACTGTTTTCAAACTGATACAATTGTCTTATACAGAGACAACTCTGTTTTCTGGGAAAACCAGTAAAATGCTGATTCATGTTAGACGGCTCACTCTCTGAGAGCCAGTGTTTCATTTTTCTTATCTGCTGTGATTTCAGTATAAATTCTAATCCTGCCTAGTTAACATTGGGACTGTTCATGCAACTCTGTACACAGACAGAGTTGTATTTTCCATTCCTCCTTTTGCAAAAGATGTCTCTGAATTCTTTTTTTCCTTTTTCCTTAAATAAATCACCAAAAGACATCTGTTGTTTTCTCTCAAACTTATTCCACAATAATATATTTATTTTTTCAACCACAATCTGAACTCAGTTTCTTTTCAAAGTTCATCAATGACCTCACCAGATTATTTGGATGGAAGCGATGTGGTGACATTATTCACTGGAAACATCACTGGAATATATGAACAAAATTTAGATGACACTTTGCCAGTGAGCCCAGAACCCATTGTTACACACCAAAAAATTCTTGTTGTTCATCGTGGACAGATATTTTCTGAACTCATTGCAAATTCTGTGATGAAACCCTTGACCATGCACAGAGTGAAGTAGAAGTGAAGTTGCTCCTCCCAAATGGACAGTTTGAGATGGGCCATGACGTCGGTGGAGTGTTCAGAGATTGCCTATCAGAATTTTGGCAGGAATTTTATGACCAATGCACACCGGGGAACAATTTTAAAGTTCCCTTTCTTCGGCATGATTTGGGAAAGAAAAGTGGGAAAGGGTTGCCCGAATTATTATGTTTGGCTGGAAGAAAGTAAAAAGTATCTCCCAATTAAACTTGCACCTATCATCTTGGAGCAAGCAATACAAGGATCTGTAAAAAGTGATCTGATTGACAACTTTTGAAGTATGTCTCAGAAAATGAGTGTGCTGTGTTAGACATTTGCAGAACAGGCTTCTGTAATGCAGACCAGGAGGAATTGATCGATATCTTAGACAACTACAATTGTCGGAGAATTCCAACAGAAGAAAATTTCATGCAAATTTTGCTAGAACTGGCACACAAGACTCTCATTCAAGAGCCTGCTTATGTTCTTGAACAGTGGATGAACATACTTGGACCTCTGAGCAAGGACCTTGAGGAAATTGGAGATGTGTATTGTGCGATCTCTCAAATTCCCTGATCCAATAAATGCACACCAAGGACATTTCAAAGCATTTGACAACTTACTTGAGAGTGATGCAAAACGACAGTCTCTGTTTCTGAGATTCTGTACAGGATCAGATTTGTTTATAGGTAAAACTATAACAGTTGATTTCACAGACCTTAAAGGGTTTGAGAGAAGACCAGTGGCACACACCTGTGGCTGTTTCCTGAGGCTTTCAGTGCACTATGACAACTATAATAATAATAATAATGGATTGGATTTATATTGCGCTTTTATCCCGAGGGACAAGGGACTCAAAGCGCTTACAGGCCATCCATTATTCATTCACTCCACAGTTACACACTGGTGGTGGTAAGCTACAACTGTAGCCACAGATGCCCTGGGGCAGACTGACAGAGACGTGGCAGCCATTTTGCGCCTACGGCCTCTCCGACCAACACCACATACATTCACTGAACATTCTTACACATTCATACTACCCAGATTTCCGATCTGAAATGAACAAAATTCTTGAAAGCAATGTCTGGGTAATGGACATAATTTAGTGGCACATCAATTGGATTACGAACATCAATCAATTATGGCCAGCTCATATCCTAGATATTTTTTCATGGGGCATTCTTCATACATTTACATTTAATTTACATGCAAAGAGTAACGATTCACTTTAATTTGTCCACTTAGATGCTAAATATTTTATATATATTATATTATATTATATATATGGTAACACTTTACAATATGGTTCATTTATTAAACATTAGTTAATGACTGTATTAACTAACATGAATTAACAATGAGTAATACCTTTGTTACAGTACCAGATTTCTCAGTTAATAGAAATAAATTGTTCATTGTTTGTTTGTTCATGTTAGTTCACAGTTCATTAACTAATGTTAACAAGATTTTAATATAATAAGTGTTAGTAAATGTAAAAATTAACATTAAAAAAGATGAACAAATGCTGTATAAGTGCAGTTCATTATTAGTTAATGTTAATTAATGTAGTTAACTAATGAACCTTATTGTAAAGTGTTACCATATTTATATATATGTATGTGTATATATATATATATATATATATATATATATATATATATATATATATATATATATATATATATATATATATTTATTGTTAATGACTTTCAATAGTGAAAGATATGTCATTGTTTTGGTGCAACCAACTGTTTACGTTTAATTGTAAGATATTCAAGGTCGACTCTTCAGTCAGATGTTTTGAACTGTTGAAATGTGTCAATGGTTCATCTTCATACATTTACACACTGTACATTTATTTTACCTATAATACGAAAAGTAAAACATTTATTTAGATTTTTTCACTTAGTTGTCGCTGGTTATGTTAATTTTTTGGAGATTTTGTGGATGACTTTCAAAAGTGTTTACATAAAATTGTACATGCTGCCTTCTTCAGTCAGATAGATGGCTTTAAACGGTTATAATGTGTTCTTTATTTAACTTTGTGCCTGAATACAATTGGGTGTTGCATTATTTTGAACTTACACATGCCATTGGTTAAACATTTAAACAGTTTCATGGAAATCATTTGGCTGTGGTTTGTTTTATTCTTACAACATGTTGTCATGTTTGGTTAACCTCTATGCATAAAACACCAACACAACCTGCATACATGGTGCCAATGTTTTTTGTGCATTAAAGATGGAGTGAGTTCTACAAGCCAATAAATAATGCACATCGAAGTTTGAAAGTCTGCCTGTCTTTTTTTAAAGTCTGCCTGTCTTTTTTTAAAGAATATTTTAAATCTGAACTTTTAAAATCTAAATCAGTTGTAGCTCTGTAGAGGCACACAAACCCGTCAGCCAATGTACCATGTAAAATTATTACAACCATTCAGGTCCATTATGAGTGTTAAATGACTTATAGGTGTACATACAGCACTGCCATTCAGTGGTTAACACTAAGAACAGAGTTTAAGGTTTTGTTTTGAGCAAAATACACACCACAACAAGGTTGCACAGTTAATCAAAATACCATAAGAAGTTCAGTTCCAATTACATTTTATTTCATGGATAATACAAAGTTCAAACAACATCAATTTACCCATAAAGCCATTTTTGATTGTAAAACTTTCAATCACCTGCACTTTCAAGTTAATGTTAAACAGAGGATAATTTATCAGTTTTGAATGGTTTCAAGCCATAAATACCTTATTTTTTAGGTCAAAAACATTTCTTGTACATCTATAAAGCCTTGTTGTGCTTCATTTGTATTTAAATAAGGCCATGAAGTAATGACAGTATAATGTATCACAAAAACGTGCAAAATCATGCAAAGAATGTACATTACTGTAGCTGGAAAAACTTTAACAATTCTTTATTTTTTTTTAAGTGCATTAATTACATCTATATGCCTCTTGTCATAACATTGGAAATAAGAACATCACAGATAACAAGATCTCCATTTGACAGCATGCTGTCCACAAGACGATAGATATGAGGATTATATGGAATAAATTACTTCTGTCTTCTGAAAACACAAAGCATCAGTCACATTAAAAGAAATGTTACATCACTATGTATGGTGAATCTAGTCCTCCAAGTCCAGGCCTTGAAGGATCAATTCACAAAGTTAGAGGTAAAGGTCTGTAATTTCCATTGACAGTATAAGGGCTGGACATAGCAAGCCCGCTTCCGGGTCTGTGCCAAATAGGAAGTAGGGGTTGGCTCCATCAAGCATGACCCCTATTGACATCCATTGAAAAATCGGCGGCAATTACGAAGTGACTATTTTTGTCACAGTCATCATTCTAACGCTGCCGCCCTTCTTTGAACACTCTTATTATTCCCGTAATCGCTATATTGATATTTGTCACATAACTCATACTATTAAGATTAATAACTTACCTATCAGATGCCTCCATTCTGCTAAGTCGGATCGTGGGGCGTGGCTGATCTCGCTCCCGGCATTTTGTAGTTTTAAGCTGCAAAAGCAGCTGGAATAATAATAATAAAACCTGGTTTTGTGGTACTGTGAGTGTGTTTAAAGGAGAAGTAAGTGGCATTTTTAAAATTTAAATAAGAGATTAACTAGCTCTATATTACCACAGATATAACTGTTTTAAATTGTGTCTTCTGCTTAATAAAAAAACAACAACACAATGTCCTGGTATCCCGTCACATTTTATCCAATTACAAGTGAGAACTGCACAAACACGTGGTCTACACATTCACAGGCTTTTAATCAAAGCCAGACCAGAAAAAAAACAAGCAAGTAGTTATGCTGTATTTTACTGTACAATGACCATGTAGATGTTTGATATTTGATCTTGAACAATAACTAAAATGACACTTACTTCTCCTTTAAAGGAAATATAATAGATACAATAGAAAAAGCATGTTATTGGTTAATGTCTGAAAAGGTTTTGAAAGTGGAAAGAGATCAAATCTCAACTTTCCATTCTGTCCCCGGACAAAAACTCAACTCAAAGCAAAACAAAAAGAGTGGCACTCAATTTTCTTTCGGTTCTTTCACTTCTGTCTTTAACCTGAAGAGAAAGGAAGAAAACATTGCGATATGAGATCATAGCGCGCCATTGTTTTCCGGTAAATAGATACACATCAAATCATCCACACATAAAGAGGGAGCTCACGAGGATTCTTACCGGCTCATGTGAGATACAGTAATCTTTATAAAGCATGTTATGTCATCTTTCTTAACCAGAAACTGATAAAAGTGTCTCTTCTTTTTAAACTTGAATGGCAATATGGCGTGTATGCACTACAGTGAAAAGCACACTGAGGGGTGTGTTGTCGATGGATACTAAAGGATACAGACATCGTTACAATAGCTGTGACACTGGGTGATTGTTTCACTTGCTGCTCAGGTAATGTGGCGTCTCACACTTCAGGCAACTAACATTTTCTGACAGCCTCAAACGAGAAGTTGTTGCTTAAGCATGTTCTTTCGAGATTGTAAGTAGACCTAAAACTTTATAGCTGATTGTGAATGTCACATAAAGTGTCAAGTGAGTATAACAGCTCACTGAGAGTTCATATGTTTAGGCAGGGGTCCCCTCTATAATGTTTGTTTGTCTGTTACGAGTTGACTGGGACATGGGAAGAGGATTTATGCCGCATCTGTGTTGGTTACACACTGATTCATACAATTTGACATCAGCCGACATATGACCTGACTTTGGGACCGAGGGAACTTGGGGACCCTGGCTTGTATTAGGACACTACAATTTCCAATGTAGCTTATTCTGCTGTCCTTGCCAGTCCATTTTAAATCAATTGACCAAATAATATAAAGAGTGTGCTGCTAATTCATCACATCTTCTGTTTCATAAATTACCTTTACTTGCCACTGAATTTGGCACAATGCACTAGGCTGCTATGTTCTCACACAAATGTATCTTAGTGTAAGCAACGTAATGGCATAAAGACAAACTACAGCAACCTGCACAAAGTCTTAACAGATATGCTTCAACCTGAAACACTGCCATCTGGAGATCAGTGAGGCCCCAAGAAACAGAGCTAAAGATAGGGATGACTCAGAAATGTGTCTCTTAGATGTGTCAAGGGTAAACACTCTAAGTTACATGTATTCGGGAAACCCCTTATTCATAGTAGCTATATATTTGTGTGGCTTTATGGCAGTGGACGTGTGATGATGAGAGGTTTCTTACCTACACTCACATGAGCTGTGTTCTGTAAAGCTCATGAAAATATCATTTTGTTGCCTCTGTGGTTTTATTCTCTTAATCTGTAAAATGAGATAAACCAAAGAAAAACATATTAGCATTAACTGTATGGTCAAACACAAAAATAGGCCACAAAGTGTAGAGTTTCACTGCAGAGTGTATTGTTCCCCAAAGTGTACACTGAGATCAGAAATTTTCATAATTCTGATTATTTACAAAAAAGAATCTTCCATGTTTACACATGAACACACTAATCTATTTTACTAGTATAAAAATGTCATTATTAAATACACATTAAATGTTCTTTTAAATATTATAATCTCATGCATTATAACCCTTTTAGCGCCAAAGTCGCAGAAGTGCTACCCGTCGCAGAAGTGCTACCCGTCGCAGAAGTGCTACCCGTCGCAGAAGTGCTACCCGTCGCAGAAGTGCGACACGAGCACAGCGGGAACATGTGCTCCCAAGAAGTAGTTCAATTTGCTGCTGACTCAGACTCTGACGGAGAACATTTACCTTCTCACATGTAAGTCTAGTTATTTTTATTGAGTCTATGCTTGTCATTTGAAATGTGCTATATAATTAAACTTAAATTTTCCGGCCATGCTGCTGTTCCAGTCACCAGAAGGGGACGGAGAAGCGTCAGGGTGAGAGACGGAACACTAGCCAGAGGCCAAGACGGAGGACCAGGGAGCGACCGAGGCGGAGGACCAGGCAGAGGCTCTGGGAGGGGCCGAGGCGGAGGACCAGGCAGAGGCTCTGGGAGTGGCCGAGGCGGAGGACCAGGCAGAGGCTCTGGGAGTGGCCGAGGCGGAGGACCAGGCAGAGGCTCTGGGAGGGGCCGAGGCGGAGGACCGGGCAGAGGCTCTGGGAGAGGCCGAGCCGGACGACCAGGGAGAGGCCGAAGAAGAGATAATAGCTACGGCCATATCACTGATGATGAGGGCTGGAAACACATAAGAGACCTGGAAGTATATGCAGAGTGGATAAAGCCTTTCAATGAATTCACTGGCTATGCACGGGTGAGAGATCTGACTGATGCACATCCCATTGATTTTTGGACTAACGATTTCTGGAACCTTGTAACAAACAGCTGAAGCCACAGTCCAGGTTTAATAAGTGGTATGATGTGAGTGTTCCTGAAATGAAAGCTTTCTTGGCTTTGCATATGGCTATGGGGCTGGTCGAGAAGCCTGAGATTGAAGATTATTGGGCATCATTTTGGCCAGTATATACTCCTGGTTTTGCCAAGGTAATGCCTAGGAACAGATTTGAAAGCATCCTGTCTTTCTTGCATTTTGCCAATAATGACGAGTATGTGAAGAATGATCAGCCAAGGCATGATAGACTCTTTAAAGTACGTGAAATAGTTGAGACAATAGTCCCTTGCTTTTCAGAGGTTTACAGTCCTCAAAGGGAGCTTTCCTTAGATGAGATGACCATAGCATTCAAGGGAAGATCAATCCTAAAACAATATAATCCCAGAAAACCGGATAAATATGGGTACCGGGCATATATATTGAGTGAAAGACGGTCAGGGTATGTTTTGCAGTGGTTATTACACACTGGACAGCATAATGATGAAGCTGGGGACATAAGTGCCACCCACGCAGTAGTCCGTACACTTTTGTCCCAGTATACCGACAAGGGGCATCATCTTTTTATGGACAGTTACTATAATTCACCAGTCATTGCAAGTGAATTAGCTGAAAGCGAGACTGGTTTATGTGGGACAGTAAAGAGCACAAGGAAAGGAATGCCAAAATGTTTGACAAAGGATGCTTTATGGTTACAACAAAGTGATGATCCAGTGTTTATGAGGAATGGCAAAATGTTGGCTTGTGTGTGGCAGGACACTACACGCATTACAATGTTATCAACTATTCATGGGTATAATTGTGTTCATAACAGCATCAGAACAAAAAAAACCCAGACTTGTTCTCGCCCAATAAATAGACCAGTGTGTGTTGACGAGTACAACAGATTTATGGGGGGAGTAGACAGATCTGATCAAAGGATGAAAACGTACCTATTTCCACATCGGTCAAGAAAATGGTACAACCGTATTTTCAATGCTATTCTAAGCATCAGTGTCGTCAACTCACACATCATTTACTCTAAGTGTACCCCAAGCCCACACAAGTAAGTAAAAGCTTACATTCAGGACATTATCACTGAACTACTGGCAGGTCACACCAGGATGGAAAGTAGCAACGGGGGGCGGCCTTCTGCAGAGGGGGGAGAGATGCTACTAAGACTGACTGAACGCCACTGGCTTTACCAGACCACTGAACGTCCAGATTGTGCTGTTTGCTCAGATCGATCTCGTTCCAAAGGCAGGGTACAGACAAGGTACAGGTGCCGTGACTGTGGGGTGGGCCTATGTGCTGTGCCTTGCAATGAGATTTATCACACTAAAAAGAACTATAAGTGTCCTTTGGATGGATGATTTCAATGGTTTTCTATGTAATGTTCATTGTCATTGATAATAAATAAAAAGTAAAAAAAAATAGTTTGGCTTTTTGTCGTCTTCGATCACAGACTCTATCCGATCAGGTGCACTCATCCTGGGCCACACGACCTCCAGCAGTGCCCCTTGGCTGATGGAGCTCGCATTCATCCAGGCCCCACTTCTCACAGACTCTATCCGATCAGGTGCACTCATCCTGGTCCACACGACCTCCAGCAGTGCCCCTTGGCTCCTGGAGCTTGCATTCATCCAAGCCCCACTTCTCACAGACTCTATACGATCAGGTGCACTCCGCCTGGGCCACACGACCTCCAGCAGACCCCCTTTGGTTGCTGGAGCTCGCATTCATCCAGGCCACACGGCTGACAGACTCTATCCGATCAGGGGCACTCATCCTGTGCCACACACTGGCTCCTGGAGCGCTCCATCACCCAGGCACAATGCGCAATGACTCTGTCCGATCAGGTGCACTCATCCTGGGCTACACAACCTCATGGAGTACCAGAAGCACGCTCCTCCCCACACTCGTGCCCCTGGTACTCCGAGCCATTTTTTTCGCGCCCCTGGTTCTCCGAGTTACACTTGGCACTGAAGAGCTCCAGCTCCAGGCACAATGCGCAATGACTCTGTCCGCTCAGGGGCACTCCTCCTGGGCCACACACTGGCTCCTAGAGCGCTCCATCACCCAGGCACAGTGTGCACTGACTCCACCCGGCACAGGGTCACTCCGCCTGGGCCACACCAGCTGGAAATAATCCCCACACACCTGTTTCTAATTTAGAAATTAGGCACATTTAAGGGTTCCAGAGACCCAGAAGAAAACCTTGGCGCCTAAAGGGTTAATAATATTATACTCTTGAGTTCTGATTGTGTGTCTTTTAAAGCACCTTATTAGAGCAACCTCCAATTTTGTTTATTATTCTATACAATGACAATAAAGACTTTCTATTCTATTCAATTTCTGGATCTGTAGAAGAGTAAATTTTGGGACTCAACACTTTAGTGTGTATGCATTGTATACTTTTTACGTATTGTATACCTTTACAACAGATATTTCCCTGATAAACAGACTTGTTTAAAAAAAATTAAAGGAATTCAAAATGAAATGACACCTGTTTTTGATACTGTATGTTTAACTCTGAATTGTATTTTAGAAAACATACGGCCAAAACGGGAGAGCCAACTCAGGTCCAAGGGGTTAAATCTGCCCAACTCATATGGCTGCTATGTTGTTTCTTACCTCCATTGTTACATTATAATTGGAGGTTGGCATACACTGCAGCATCTCATCACTGCAGCACCCGGCGCAGCGCGTCAACACTACGCAGGACGGTATAAAGATGTGTTTCTCTTCTTCGGGATACTCCTGTATAATCTCCACAAGGAGCTCCCGTGGTTTACACAAACTCTTGTTGTACACCTCCATTAAGGGGATCACTGCAAGACAAGCACAGGTCCAAGATCAGAGGAGATTTAATCTAAACCATTGTCTAAGTTTATACTTGTATAATAATAAAAAAGAAGACATGTTTTGGCATGCTGATAAAGCAGTCAGAATAGACAAGAATTTTTGTAGGCCTCAACTTTACTCCCTTTACTTACTTAGACTTGGCTGAGGTCAGACTCTTGAGAAACCTAAAAAGGCCACAAGCAGATGACATCGCAGAACATTTGTGCGCCTAAAACAACTTCTTTGCAACAGTACAATGCCAAGCCAAACACACCAGGCCTGAACAATATCATAGGTTGAGCTTCTGATTGTCCAAATTAGATTAGGCAGCTCCGCTATTGTGCAAAATGATATTACAAGCCAAGAGGGTGAAATTCCCTTCAGGGAAAAAATGTCTGGTCAACATGACATTTCTCCAGCTTAACCCCAAACAAGATGCACACAATGTAGACCCTCTAAAGTCCTAAAGTTTATTCAGGAGTAGAAATGTGTTATGTTTAGGGTGACAGTTTTGGAAAGGGACTGCACAGTTGTCCGCTAGGAGGCGACTCTTTTCTTGTTTGAACAGAGCAGCATTTGGCTGCCACTGAGGAGCCCAGTAGACTGTATTCCCACGGTGCCCTGAGAAACACCTACGGTCATGTGGACCTCTTACTGCTTCCTTCGGTAAATGGGCGCTCTGCGAGAAGGAAAAACAAAATGTTAGCTTGAGCACACTGTAGCTAGCCTGGCTCCGCCCTCCTACGTACTTCCGCTCAATTTCATTTCGCTTTAGTACTTTGTCTGGGATTGCTGTATATTCTTAGGTTTCCAGAAATAATTTTTTGTAGGACCAATCAGCGAACAGAGGGAGTGACTTGTTGTTTCCAGTCGGTTTCGGCGCATGACATACGTCACGACCACACGTTAGCGATTGGCTATGGCAGATCCTGAGTGACTCTGGGCAGATCCAATAGTTTTAAACTTCAACAGAGTTCCCGCATACAAGGAAGTAAACGCTTGTCAATGGAGCGAGGCCAGACTCTCTGTACAAATGAAATGTACGAGAGTCTGGTAGAACCAGGCTACACTGTAGCTACATCAGCCTTAATGTTGCCATAATGTAGCTAGCTAGCGTGTTTAACAAGTTGACATTTGCGGAGACTTCAATGGAGTCCAAATTTAGCAATTAGGTGAATTATTGTAGCTTTCCAACTCCATATATTAGGAAGTAGGCAATATGAGCCTATGCTAGAGCCTGATTAGCCGAACTGTTCAGACCGCTTTTGCCAGATATGCGACGTGGCAGAGCAACATAAACGCTATCTCTTGTGATGTGTGTCAACTCTACCCGTGGGCAATGCGGATGAATAAAGGCTAGAACTGGTACGTATTTCAGATGCTTTCCGCACACAGCGAGAAGTCCTGGCCAAGTTTCCAGTGGGTGAGTGGCTCCGCGTTACGTTCCACTTTTCCCTCACGTACAGACATAGGCGCGCGCACCTCCGCTCTTTGTCCGTCGCTACTGGCAACACCTCGCCGGTATTGGGTTAGATCCGCAGCTTGTATGGGATGAGTTAGAACGATTTTAGAGAAGCTATAGAGACTGAAACCCCAGACTGACAATTACTAAACCTCAAATTTAGTGTAGTGGCGGGAGTGGGACATACTTTCCCATAAAATACTGTATAATTGTGATACAATTACAAATACATGGTGTTGGAAATACAATCCAGGGATAAGCTAAGCAACGTTTGAAAATCCAAAAGAGCCAATGAGGCGATTTATTCTTGAAGTTTACAACATCAACATGAGCAGACCGGCTAAAACGTCTCTATATATGTAAATCCCATGTTGCGCCCAGACTGGGAACATGCGATCCTTTTAAGCATTTCTCAGCTGTTGCCAATGATATTTATCCAAAAACACGAAAATCCATAACGCACGCCTCACATTGTTGCTGAGCAGCTCTTCAAAATCCTGAATACACATTACAAATATAATCCCATGCTTGTTGCACAGCCACCTCCAAGTGTCTGTCCATCGGATCTTTCCACTTGTTGCTTGCTTAGGCCTACTCCGCGCAAACACAATGTTGTTACAGAACCCTACTCCTTACAAAACTTTTAGACCAACTTTTAGACTAACGCGTCCAGCTCTGTTTCGCTCTCTCCAGTGTGTGTTCAAGTCCAGAGACCTGCGATTGGATCACTGGAACTAGTAGGTGTGTCTTCAGAACTACGCGCCACTAAGTTTCCCCTAATAAAAATTGCATCATGTGATCGTGTCATTATTTGACCATCGACTATTGAGGAGGTTGCCAAAAATATTTTTTTTTTGTGATATTGTGCACTTTATTGGCTTCCAATAACTGTGGACATGCTTATAATACTTCTAGAAAACGGCATTTTGGGCATTTAGAAACTCTTTTTGGGACAGTTTCAAACACAATTTATTCACTGCGTAAATCACTTGAAATGTTCATGAATGTTTATCCTGGGTCACGTTATGTCTTTGAAGTGACCTGTTGCACATCACCTGCAATATTTCCGAGTCTAATAAGGTCCTGCTACTTCTACCTCCCGCAAGGAGGTCGTGTGTGTCCGGACACGTAGTCTCTACGAGGTGTGTGCGTGCACTTCACAGCGTTGTCATCTGAGTCTCCAGTCTCTGGACTCCAGTTTCCCGTTAGAGCGCGCGTCATTATGCCAGTCGTGACTTCCTCGTTGGGGCTAATGAATGAATGTTCGCAGACGCACCTGACCACTGACCAGTCATATATTCCCCTCAGACATCGAGTCGAGGAAAAACAAAATGTTAGCTTGAGCACACTGTAGCTAGCCTGGCTCCGCCCTCCTACGTACTTCCGCTCAATTTCATTTCGCTTTAGTACTTTGTCTGGGATTGCTGTATATTCTTAGGTTTCCAGAAATAATTTTTTGTAGGACCAATCAGCGAACAGAGGGAGTGACTTGTTGTTTCCAGTCGGTTTCGGCGCATGACATACGTCACGACCACACGTTAGCGATTGGCTATGGCAGATCCTGAGTGACTCTGGGCAGATCCAATAGTTTTAAACTTCAACAGAGTTCCCGCATACAAGGAAGTAAACGCTTGTCAATGGGCGAGGCCAGACTCTCTGTACAAATGAAATGTACGAGAGTCTGGTAGAACCAGGCTACACTGTAGCTACATCAGCCTTAATGTTGCCATAATGTAGCTAGCTAGCGTGTTTAACAAGTTGACATTTGCGGAGACTTCAATGGAGTCCAAATTTAGCAATTAGGTGAATTATTGTAGCTTTCCAACTCCATATATTAGGAAGTAGGCAATATGAGCCTATGCTAGAGCCTGATTAGCCGAACTGTTAAGACCGCTTTTGCCAGATATGCGACGTGGCAGAGCAACATAAACGCTATCTCTTGTGATGTGTGTCAACTCTACCCGTGGGCAATGCGGATGAATAAAGGCTAGAACTGGTACGTATTTCAGATGCTTTCGCACACAGCGAGAAGTCCTGGCCAAGTTTCCAGTGGGTGAGTGGCTCCGCGTTACGTTCCACTTTTCCCTCACGTACAGACATAGGCGCGCGCACCTCCGCTCTTTGTCCGTCGCTACTGGCAACACCTCGCCGGTATTGGGTTAGATCCGCAGCTTGTATGGGATGAGTTAGAACGATTTTAGAGAAGCTATAGAGACTGAAACCCCAGACTGACAATTACTAAACCTCAAATTTAGTGTAGTGGCGGGAGTGGGACATACTTTCCCATAAAATACTGTATAATTGTGATACAATTACAAATACATGGTGTTGGAAATACAATCCAGGGATAAGCTAAGCAACGTTTGAAAATCCAAAAGAGCCAATGAGGCGATTTATTCTTGAAGTTTACAACATCAACATGAGCAGACCGGCTAAAACGTCTCTATATATGTAAATCCCATGTTGCGCCCAGACTGGGAACATGCGATCCTTTTAAGCATTTCTCAGCTGTTGCCAATGATATTTATCCAAAAACACGAAAATCCATAACGCACGTCTCACATTGTTGCTGAGCAGCTCTTCAAAATCCTGAATACACATTACAAATATAATCCCATGCTTGTTGCACAGCCACCTCCAAGTGTCTGTCCATCGGATCTTTCCACTTGTTGCTTGCTTAGGCCTACTCCGGCGTGCAAACACAATGTTGTTACAGAACCCTACTCCTTACAAAACTTTTAGACCAACTTTTAGACTAACGCGTCCAGCTCTGTTTCGCTCTCTCCGTAGTGTGTGTTCAAGTCCAGAGACCTGCGATTGGATCACTGGAACTAGTAGGTGTGTCTTCAGAACTACGCGCCACTAAGTTTCCCCTAATAAAAATTGCATCATGTGATCGTGTCATTATTTGACCATCGACTATTGAGGAGGTTGCCAAAAATATTTTTTTTTGTGATATTGTGCACTTTATTGGCTTCCAATAACTGTGGACATGCTTATAATACTTCTAGAAAACGGCATTTTGGGCATTTAGAAACTCTTTTTGGGACAGTTTCAAACACAATTTATTCACTGCGTAAATCACTTGAAATGTTCATGAATGTTTATCCTGGGTCACGTTATGTCTTTGAAGTGACCTGTTGCACATCACCTGCAATATTTCCGAGTCTAATAAGGTCCTGCTACTTCTACCTCCCGCAAGGAGGTCGTGTGTCCGACACGTAGTCTCTACGAGGTGTGTGCGTGCACTTCACAGCGTTGTCATCTGAGTCTCCAGTCTCTGGACTCCAGTTTCCCGTTAGAGCGCGCGTCATTATGCCAGTCGTGACTTCCTCGTTGGGGCTAATGAATGAATGTTCGCAGACGCACCTGACCACTGACCAGTCATATATTCCCCTCAGACATCGAGTCGAGGAAGTGGGAAAAGAGGGGAAGGTAACGCAGACAGACAAAAGAATGAATGAAATGAAAAAATGGAAAAAATGAAAAAAGGGCGTGAGTGTGATTACGAGTTTGTTAAAACATAACCCCCTTCAAGCGTTTTATTCTTGCATCATTCTAGTATTTCATTACCATTCACTTTTATAATGCCAATGTTTAATGGCTGTACACATCATATAATGTTCACCTTTTCTTTATTGAATAATAAAAGGCACTGTTCCCCACTTTATAGACATCTTACAAACAGAATCCATTCCACAGTTTCTCATTATCAAAATTGGATCATCTGCCTGGATCAACACTGGACAGGGTCAGAAATGCATTGATATTCAAATCAAGTTTGGCTTGTTGTTTAACTCATTTGGGTGAACACAGTTACCACAGTAATTCAGTTATATATATTAAATCATTACAAAACAGCTGTCTATTACAAAATAACTCCAACTAATGCCCAATAATCAGCCCGGTATTTACCGATCTGGCCACGTTAAAGACTTGCCACGTAATTGGACATCTTTCATAATTGTGATGCCCTCTGCTGGACTAAGCGCGTGCCTGCGTGTAAAAACACTAACAAACTAATGGATGCCAAGGACATGAAAAGAGCTGAGAAGTAATGACATAAGTTGGCAGGTATGTCTGTGTCTTCTTAAGTTTACCTGCTCCAACTCATTCTTGGCCATGTAGGAGGAGGGAATAAGACAAGGCTTTTGCACCGGGGATAGTTACAGTAAAAGAGAGACAGATACAAGGAGAAAGAAGTAATTTAGGAAGGGACAGATTCTGCTGTAACATGAGAATCTCAAAGAGGAGCCCCTTTGCCTAGTATTAATTGAAAAATAACACTTGGGTTCATTAGTAGTGTCACCAAGCTCCTCTTTCTCAGTGGACTCAGTGGGCTCTGGGCAACAGCGGATACACTGCACGCGTATCCTGGTTTGTGCTGACTACATTACATACCACACACACAGAGGTACTTTAATGAAATGGTTCTCGTCGTAAAAGTACAATAAACAGCCTCCCCCTTGCATTAATCTGCACTAAAGCACATTTGTAAATGTCATGTCACCTGTAAACCAGGATATACTCAAGGACAGGGGTTACATTAAAGGCAATACAATAGAACAGACATTGTGATGTTTTTACGCCCATATTGAACGTAAGGGCAATTAAATACCTATGTATCAAGGCCAGTCAAAATTCAGCTTGATGCTTACTTTTTTGGTAATCTTTGGGCAGAAACTAAAATAAATGTTGCAGAGATCAATAGAGATGGAACAGTGAAATTTTGGCTCCTAGGCTTCCAAACATTTCATGTGTTTGTATACAGAGGCAATAAATACAATTTTACATGACGTACTTCCCTGATAAACAAGATAAATTACATACTTTTATTTCAGTTGAATGAATGGAGCCGAGAGTATCAATGAATGACTGCACTCCACAAGAAAAGCGTTGTGCTCACATGCATGAGCATGTAGGGTTGAAAGTGACATTGTATTACTGTATAATGTATCTGAGGCACTTTATTACCAACAGCCCAATGGCAGGCTGCCACACTCTTTTAACACCTGGCGCCAAATTATACATTCCTTTTCCTCCTTTCTGTTGTACACTCCCTATTTGTATTTGAGTCTTTGCCTCATGTCACAATGCATAGGAGGGATTTTAAAAGCTAGGTGCTTTTCACCCTAGACCTGACTTAATCTTACTTTAGTTAAATAGAAATTAACCTTTAGTGTTGCAGCCTAATAATAAGCCCTGATAATATTCACATTAAACATAATGTGACCTATTGGCCTACAACTATATGCGGGTAGGTAAGTGTCTGAATCAAGTTACATGCTGCAGAAGATGTATGTGCAAATCAGCACTGAACTCTAAATTTAAACAGTTTTCTAACTTTCAAGAATTACGTGTGAAGTTACATGTAAAGGTAATGTTTGTAATGTGAAATTATGTGAAAGTGTTGCAGATTGTTGTCCTTTGGAGGATGAAAAGATGGTACTTTCAGAATGGATGTATTAGAAATCTCCCTCACATTAACCCATTATCATTACATTAACTTCAACATTAGCTTAATTTTTTATTTATTTTTTGAAAATGACTACTTCCAGGAGTCTTCCTGTGGCATCAAGGCAAGCCTAGTGGCTTCCCCTGTTTCTGGCTAAGGAGGAGTGTGTGATTTTACCTATAATGTGTTGAGCATTGTTCACTTGATATAGAATATATAAGTATAAGGCTAGAGGTATTGATGGGGTATTTAACACTCCTGGTGCAGCTCAAGACACAAAAAATGTGTTGATGTGTGTTTCACACAAAACCAAAAGCTGTGGCATGTGGCTAAAGTTACTAGATGTTAGATTGAAAGCCCAGTTCATGTGCAACTTTACATATGTGCTTAGCACATTCTATCCTATGATGCATCATGGTCAGTTACAAAATCTTGGCAACGCTGCTCTGGTGATTGTGTAGTGCTGAAGATTTTGTTAAATGTACCCAGAACAATAATACTTCAGCAAGTACCACACTTTAAGTCATAATGCAGGGTAGTAACTAGCTTGACCTATATTGCCCATTTTTCACAGAAAACGGTAATTCTTCTCACTCCAAAGACAAAGAACCTTTATTTACAGGCCTTCCAATCCTCCGTGAAAAATATCTAACTTATTTGTAATGACGCAGCACAGATGATATCTCTCAACCCTGATAGTAGTGGTATAAATCACAAACCAATCAGTGCTGCGACCATTGACCGGGTTCAGCTGTGAGAGTGTGCGAGGCGCACGTCCCACCTCCTCATCCTGCTGTCTAATGAAAATGAGCACTTTAATAGACACTCTGAGAGGAGTGAAAGTTAAAGTTCTTTAACCTAAGAAAAACTGTTTCCCTGTTCTTCTTTTTTTGTCCAAGACTGAGATATTTCACTGCTTTCATTTTCTCTTCAGTTTATCCTTTTCAGTAATTTCCAGTAAGTTTTTGTGAATGCTGAAGTCAGGCAGTTCAAAGAGTTCATAAGGCTTATTTAGTCGGTAGAGGAAGAAAATTGAAAGGAAAAATCCATGAAGAGGAGAATATACTGTAGATTAACCTGGCCCAAGGTTAGTCTTGTCAACATTGATCATGTTGGGAGGAAGTTGCTGGAACTGTGTGAAGGAGACTTGTGATCATGTCATGTAATATTTTTAACATGGTATTTATTAAGTTGCTCTAGACATATGACAGGTCCCTAGCCTTGTGCTTAAACAAAGCAATCCTTTCCAATGACATAAATCTTAAGCATTGCATAAAGGTCTTATCTCATTGTTATATGTTTGGCTCTTCATTCAACAGTTTAGCTAAATACAACCCAAGAGCAGTGCCTCCAATTTTAAACATAAAATCTTATGTGGCGTCAAAATGCCAAGCCAAGTAGTGAATGGTATTTGCTGTTCTCTTTTATGTCTGCTGAGAGCATCTTCAAGGTGTGTTTGGGTCACTTTCTTTACACACACCATGTCTTATCTGTGTGTACCTTCCATTGTGGACCTGTCACATGCTTCTCTTTCCAAGGGTGGTGTAAATGTCTGATAAATCTTATTAATATTCTCCTACACAGTATTATATTACGTTAATATAAGACATTGTAGTTCTTCAGTGTCTCCTTGTTCGCTCCGCTTTTATTTTGAAAAAACGGATGTTTTCTTCTTCTTATATTTTCTGTGAGGCTAACACTTCCTGCTGCTCTCTTTGCATTGCGGTGCTCATGTGTTGTTGGAAGAATGGTAAACTTGTTAACACATTAACTATTTATCATTTTCATACATTTTTTGATTCTTGTAAAGAGAGTTTACATTGTAATTTACCTTATATATTTTTTGTATTGTTCGTGCATGTTATTTCTAAAGTTCTGAACTGTGAGAGTGTCGAGAAGATGGTGGAAACACTTTGATTAGCGCCGTTGGAGAGCGGAATGAGGTATGAAAAAATGTGTTTTAGGGAAAGAAATTGTCTTTATTTCATTTGTTTATAGGTTAATTGTACATGTCATCAATATAAAACAATATACTCTTTTGTTACCAATTATAATGCATTGTATTGCATTTAAAAAGAAGCATGTGATATTTTATTTATCATAAATGCTTAAAACTTGTAAATTCATATTGGTCATTTGTTAAAATAATTTGTATTGGTTGTAAACATGATTAATATGTGAATTATTTGTGAAACTACATAGAAGCATTTATTTTGTATTTATTCTGTTTTCTTCTGTAGTTTTCACGGTGTTGATGGTGATTCTGCTGCTGGTGTTCATTGAGGAAATAAATTGACACCCGTTTGAAACTGTCTGCGTCTCAATCATTAATTCCAAGGGGCCGCTACAGGTGGTATGTTGGCGACCACACAGGTGTCGGAGCACTTAGTTATCAGAATGCAGCATTTAACAAACACTAAGCCTGGGTTTAGTGCGGCGTGAAGCCAGCTGATATAACACAGGAAATATACCACCTGAAAATCCCCGTTCTCAGGCAGCATTGTAATCGGTTTTCACAAGATTCTATTTCAGACAGTCAAAAGTCCTAATGAAACTATAAACCGTGGGTACAAATATAAAAGTGCCACTTATTATGCCTACACTTGACTTCTCTCCCAGGTTAAAGTGTCTATAACTAATGTGGTTACAAGCTGTTGGAAAATCACATGCAAATACTATGCCCCCAATTAACTCATTCCAAAGGTATCACACTGTCAACATCAAAGGTGCCTTACCCATAAAATGCAACAAGTCACTCAGTTACATCATAAACATCTTGTTTCATAAACTGGCTCTGTAATCGTTCAGTGTTATGATGCCCCACCTAAAAAAGTTTTTGTTGGTGGTGAATTTTTAACATCAGTGTTGTGTAATGGCCTTATATTGTTGAAACATGTTTACACTGATGTGAGTTTTGCCCCACAATGGGATATAAAATAACAGGCAATCAAAAGTGTGAAAATTAACCTGCAAGGTATAGTACAATACACCACCATGCTCCTCTTCAAATCCTGCTTGTACTGCATTCCTGGGATCAAAGCGGGGATATCCATTCAAATACAATGAAAAAACACGCGCATTTACTATATACAGTATAAACATACACTGGCATCTGTCCAACAGTGAGTTTAAAGGCCTCAGCTACAGACAATATTATCACCTGTGTTGGATTATTGGGTTTAACAGGTCAACAGTCAAAGTACTCTGCACTCAAAATATGAACTATCAACATTTTAAATCTAAATATTAAATATAAACCTGGTTTTAAATTCAGGCATATTAGCTGTCAAATTGTACCAACGTGGTGTGGTAGACATAGTAATTGGCCAATGAATTATTATTATTTTAATTATCCCTTTATTATCCACATGGGGAAATTCCTTTTGGCAGCCACACTAAGGGGAACCCTGTATGTTTTTGATGTTGGTGGGGGAAATTGGACTACCAGGAGGAAACCCACCCTAGCATGGCAAATTAGCTAATGTTATAGCTATTATGCTAAATAATTAATTGCTAATTTATCCTTCGCTTTTTGTCCCGTTGCATTGTGCTAATTTTTTCACCAACTTTATGGCAAACATCCAGTCAGTCTGTTGTCAAGAAACTTTTTATCTAGCAGTTTTAGATGGCTAACTCATTAATTTATTCATCATGTTTAAAAATGCGTGCGCAGCTTCCGTGACGCCTGGCAGGTAGAACAATAATTAGCTTTAACAAACTATCAAAAGTGCTAGCTAATGGGTAAACATCCCCTTTAGAAGATGAGACAGAAGTATCTGCTTTTAGATCTGGTTATGTTAGGTTACATATGCTGTAACTGTGACTTTGCAATTTATTCACATTGGACTCATTTTTATGTTGTGAAATGTATTTGGCAAATCATTAACTGCAGGTTAAAGGGTTGATTTTTGTAAACCAGCCAAAATATTAAGAAAACCACTATTACTCAAATGATCTTAAAAAGAAAGAAGTATAATTCTCATGATTATGAAGTGCTTTACTTGCATCAAAACATTTCTCCCAACCCTCATTATAGTTTACACAGGAGCCCCTTTCCCACACACTTAACTGTTCCACTTTCCATTTCAGACGTGGTGAATTAGACCATAATGGTGAATCACTTTTCAGGCCCTTAACCCTAAACTATAATCACCTCACAAGACATCCTGCGTTTTCAATTATCTGTGCCACTTTGCCACTGGAGCACCCTGCAATTAGCCATGAGCCTGCAATCACACAATTTGTCTGCCGCTCAAAAAAAGCTCCCAGCACCAGTAAAGGGGTGGTAGAAATGGGTGATGTTTGTTTAGGAGGTGAAATTTGGGAGATTGGATGACCTTTGTGGTGGAGTTCATTAGGTTCATGGAGTTATTCTGGGTGAGTTTGTTGGTGCTGTGGTGTAAAAAAGTCAGCCTGATTAATGAAGTTCACTGATTTTCTCTGCTGCAGTAGCTTTGTGGTCATGGGAGGACGCACCTACACATAAGTGAAGGAGGTAATCCTTTTTTAAAAGGCCTCCCCTCTCAGTAGGCATGAAGGCTCATAATTAACACGTTTTTATTTAGTAGGTCAAAATATCCTCCCAACAGCAGGATATACAGTGTTATTTCAACACTCCATCTTTTTGTCTGTGACATATAAAAAGAATTCCCATGCATTTATGGTAAAGCTACACTGACAAAAATCTTGTGCAAGTTGACACTCAGATTTTTCATAAACCAAAACAGTGCCAAAAAATTGGGAGTGGCTTCATGCCTCGCTGACAGCTAATTTAAAAACAAATTGGACACTTCTTTTTAACACTTTTACTCACAGCTTGAGGTTTGGGAGAATAATACTTTAGTCTCACTTCCAAGCATTTCACCACTCCACTGGAACCCATCTCTACGCATTTCTTGTAAAACACAAAGCTTATTCATAAATTTCCACAGCAATAATGAGTCATAAGGTAGTTGACGGATTAACAAGAACCAGGCACAATATAAAGATCTAAAGATATGGCCAAAAGTGATAGAAACTACAATTTCTTTTATTAAATTTCTGGAGCAGAATCTATGTATGCCATGTTTTTTAAGGGGGCCAGGATCACTGCCAGCTCATCTGGAGTCGGTAGAGATTCAATATGTTGCTCTTGGCCACTTGAGTGGAGCCGGTGCCTGCTGCGAGACGAAACTGAAGACACATGATCGACGCTTGCTTTTCTTCAGGTGCTGATGCCCCAGGACAGGACACACAAGGTGAGCCATTGTGAAGGCTCTGGACGTTTTGACGGTACAGACTCAATATTCAAAGCATTTGTCTGCCAACCAAGGTGAAAGGTGGTAAACAGCTTTAATAAGTAGGCTTAAAGGTGCAGCATGTAATTTTTAGCAGCCAATTAACCAGTGCCTGTGGATACCTACGGTGGCCCTGCAGGGACATTAATTTGTGAATGAAAAAATCATAGTTATAGACCAGACTTAACACACAAACTTTAGAAATTTAAAGCCACCCTGTGTAACTTTTACCCAGCAGAGGGTGCAGATCCCTTTCTGTGCAACCCATAAATTGCAATTGCCATTTTAATTTACAAGTAGAGACGTTTAAGATGGCAAGTTTGAAAGAAAGAACATGTCTTCTGAAATGGTAGGGTAATTTTAAACAAATGTGACTCTGCTAGGCTCCAGTGTATTGGCCTATTTTCTGTATTAGATGCATGGTGTTAGAGGTTGTTTCTCACGTAATATCTAACAACATGCCATTGTAAAAATTTAAATTGGAGGTTTCTGTCTAGCTGAGGGAACTGTGTCAGTGAGACAGAATAAAAAAAACTCCACTGCATTGTCAAGGCAAAAAACTAACACAAATCTTGAGTAACATTTGAGCCTGGTAGAGTATGTCACTCGTTTTGAGGAAATTACTACTTTTATGTGGACATTGAAACTACACTGACCTCTGAACCACTTCAATTGGGAAAACACGTTTAATGATTGCATGATAATCTAAAGAAAACAGCAGGGGATATGTGTGCAGTATGTTTGATTGGAAGTATGCAGCGGTGTATATCCTCTTTCAGGTGGCTAAATTGCTTCTCTTTTGTTAACACCGCTCTTTTTGCTATGGCTGAATCCACAGACTGCTAGTGAAACTCAACACTCTCCAAGGGAGCAAATCCTTTCCCGAAACTCAGATTTCTTGATTTCTTTACGAGGTGCAGTGTCACACTAGGTGGGCCTTTGCACACAGGGAAAACTGAAAAAAAAACGACACTGAACACGCCAAACGAGCCCCGGACCACTTTAAATTTACTCCGAAATGTAAATCAAAGGAAGAGAAACTAGAGGCAACGGGAGAAAGTGGAGTGTGTCGTGACCCTTGTTTTTCAGAGAAGGTTATTTATGGGAAGAGGTGAGGGATCAAGTTAGGGTTATGTGAGGCTGATTTCTGGTGTTGACAAGACACTTTCACATTTAGTGCAGAAATGTGCTAATGAGTTCAAATCAAAAACTACATGTTAAGGAAGTGACTAGACAGACATTACTGTTACTTTATCCGGCAAAGTAGGTTGATTTTATTCAATTATGGACATGGCAAAAATCTGCAAACTGGAAATGCAATTTAAAGTAGCTAATTTGTTGCATGGTACTACTGTAGATAAGAATCCTGGGCATCTATTGGCTTTCCAGAGGGCAGTACCAGCAGACACAAATGAAACTCTCTGAATGCAATTAAATACAATTAGATAGCCAGCCTCAATTTATAAAAACTGTTTTTACCTAGTGGAAATTGCTGTGAAGGTAAGGTGTGCAAACCCAGACGGCGCAGTGGCTCAGTGGTAGAGTGGTCGTCCTTCAACCAGAAGGTAGGCAGTTCGATTACCTCCACAGTTCATACTGTCGTTGTGTCCTTAGACAAGACACTTAACCCACCTTGCTTTCAGTGGCTGTAACACTGGTAATTAAAAGCTCAGTGTAAGTCGATTTGGATAAAAGCATCAGCTAAATAAATAAATGTAATGTAAATGTAAATGTGTGAAGTGCAGTGCTGCTGAAGGAACCCTTCTCCTTTTATTGTGGGATTTTCAGAAGACAAAACATCTATGACTCAAAACTACTAAGGAAGTAATGACTCACTGTAATGACTCGATGTCTTATCAGAAATTAAAAAAGTATTTTTATCTGTTTGCATTATAACAAAGAAAAATATATAATAATAAAAATAATAATAATTTATAATAAATTGATACAGACAGACAGCCCAACACACTGTGACTGGATTTCAGAAGCAATAGAAATAATCCATTTAGAAAGAACCTTTACCTCCAGCATTTGTATTTGAAGGTAATGTACTATTGCAAATTGTTGTTTGTTAGAGTCGACATGTTCCAACAAAAAGGGAAAAACATTAAATATTTTTTAGTTTAGGCAGTTTAGGGACCACCTAGTCACCATTTATGTAAGGGAAAATAAAATGCTTGTGCTGCAAGTGTATCCATACAAAAAATAGTAAATGTCTGACCCAATGCGGTTTTATTGAAAAGTGCAATTATACATGACATCACCTTCAAAGAAAACAAAAAAGTATGTTCTTTTTTTATTTTTAGTCACAGCATGTTGATTGGCCTCAATTTTACAATGACTCGTATCCAGCAATAATGCCGCTAATGTATGCACAGTCACGTAGCCCTTAATCTACACACATTTTCAGCAGTTTCTGGCATTGTGCATAAACACTCATCTCTAATTTACTGCTTAGTGAAAGTTGGCTGAACATATGGATCATGAGGCAATACATTGTACTAAGCAAAAACACATTGCAAAAAGTTGCAAAAAAGTACATTTGGCATAACTACACTAAAACAGTAATTCATAGACAAAAAACAAGATACAATTGTATATTCTAGATTAACGTTTGGGGTTCACACTTCTGTGAAAGTTGCTGATGCTTCATGTCGTAGCTGAGCTGCTGCAGCTGACCACCATTTTCCACATGGCTGAGGACACAGTGGGGAGAAAGGGCTACTTTCTGACCCTGCACTATGTTGACCTGTCAATGACCTCTGCTGGAAAAGGGAAAGTGACTCCTTCACTGAACACCAGCTGCTAAAACCCTGACCATTGAGATGTCAGTCCATTCAGAAAGGTGTCTCATCAGTGACATGAGCATTTTGAATGTAAAGTTACAAAACAATTTGATGCAAATAGTGGATGTTGTAACTTTACCTCCTACTGCTCCAGTGTTCACCTCCCAGAAAACAAAAGTCGAAGAGGTCTCTTTACTATGACCTCTCTAAACGTAACTACACGAGCAAGCCTGGCTGGATTTCCGGTCGTTAGTTAAGCTTAAATATCAAATAAAGCATTACAACCAAAGGGACCTAGCTTTACCAGACGGACAAACAGCCAGCCACAGTCAAATATCAATCTTTATGACAGTTGGCCACAAAAGTAACACCCAACCTTTGCTGAAACATTCCAGATGGAAGCTTTGTTTTCCACCAATTGGGTTAAAATTCTTCAAGTACATGAAGAAATAATGTCATGGTAAGGAGATCAGTTTTATTTCTTATACACATTTGTACATGTCCAACAAAGCAACAGCCTGCATTAGCTTGAAAGTAGCCTATTTAGCTTACATTTACATTTATTAATTTAGCTGACGCTTTTATCCAAAGCAACTTACATTGTTCTACAGTAATTACCAGTGTTACAGCCACTGGAGGCAAGGTGGGTTAAGTGTCTTGCCAAAGGACACAACGACAGTATGAACTGTGGGGAGAGTGAGAATCGAACCTTCTACATTCTGGTTGAAGGACAACTGCTCTACCCACTGAGCTACTGTCGCCAGCTTATTAACAATTGTGATACTTGCTTGCTGTGTTTTGATTCTCTTTCACTGGCTCACTGGCTATGAGAATATTCTTCTCTTTATATTTTTTCTTAATAGGTCTTAATAGGTCCACAGAGGCCTATTATGTTCTGGCTTATATTCACATTGTAACAGTCAAGCTGGATAAAGCATGTGCTTCGGGCTGCTTAGAGAAATACAGTATTTAGCAATTAGTCCTTTTGACTGTGACACTATAAATGAACCAAGTGACCAACCAAAGCTTAGGAACTGAATAGTTGTCTTTAAGAGACCAAGAGAAGGAGGAAGTGCAAAACACAAAACAGTAGAAGAAAAATCTTCCCAGACAAGTGTATGTGTATGGTTTTGCTTGCCTGCACCTCTAAACAGATTTGCTGGGGTCAGGCAGGGAGGTGAGAAATAGTTGTCGACACACAAAGACTTTGTGTCACTTGGAGGAAGGCTGCATGCCAAAACTCGTATGTGATGCAGACAAAAGACAAGGCTGACAACACCGACAGCAAAAGACCCTCTGTTGCACAAAGGAAACTCCTAATGGGCCTCTGCACAAGGATGTGATTAACTTACAGCACAAACAAACAGTCTATTTACGGTTTTATTGTGGATGCCGGTACATACATTACATTGCAGTTAACACCAATGGTATGTCAATAAAAATGCTTCTGTTGAGGAAAGGAAAATCTTTGTTAACTTTGTGCAGATTTGAGGAAAAATAACTTAAGGCCAAGGGGCAACTAACACAAAGTAAGCTCTAAGCTCCGGGAGAACACAGCAAGATCTCCCTGACTTTGTGTCCCCTCTCCCACCTTGCTGCCTTTGTTGAAATTCAATAATGGTCTTAAAGTCAGGAAGTAAGGTTTTAGATCTAATGTAATTTACTGCATCCCGGTAAAGACAGAAATGTGAGGGAGAGAGCCATTCAAACACCAGGAACGATATGGAAAGAGCACATCATATAAAGGAAAGCCCTGCTGGACATGGAGCAGATGTGAGGACCATAGAGGACAGGTTATTAGCGAGATGAGAGGGGCTTGACGAGGATGTTAAAATAAGCAGGTGCTAAAGGTTTCGACCACTAGGTGAGAGCGTTTAGTGTTGAACACGAAAGAGGCTTGAGCTGGAGGCACAGAAGGGGAAAGCAGATGGGGTGAGTGCACTTTCAGGGTGGCAGCTCGGCAGCAGTATGAGAGCTAGCCTATAGCAAACTTACTCTAGAGCTATAACCCCACCCCCCGGCCCTTGCCCTTGTCCTCCTCTCCATCAGTGTGAGGAAAGCCTCCTGGTGAGCAGGCAATACGTTTCCCATGAGCTCAAACATATGGCCCATTAACCCGCCTTCGTAACGTATTTTACTTTGCTGAGCGGAAACTTTAGGAAACCAAAATAATATTTGGTAAATGGCAGAAATAACAGTTTAGTGACAGTGATGGTGATTGAGAATGAAAGAAAAAGGAGGTGTTTTGCTCACAGTTGTTAAAGTTTTGGAGCAGACAGGAGACACACTGACACAGAAACTAAGCCTTGAGGAGCAATAAGTAAAGCAATAACTAAAATATATTTTGGACACTTTAAGAAAGGAAAACATATGAATCTACTTTATTGTTGGAATGTGATGGGTCTTGTCCAAAATACTCATCATTTCCCATTGAGACAAGAGGAGATAATTAAAAACTCCATGTCCCCTCCGTGGGGATAATATGTAATCAAAGTGATGACCAAAGCCAGTGTTCCAGTAAGTAGCGTTAATCTTACAAAAATGTAAAGAGGCTCCTGGAGGATAGTGGGAGTGACCGGTAGAAAAAGGATGCTCAGAAAGGAGATGAAGAGGACAGGATCAGGCAGACCCTAAAGCTCAAGTGTAAAATGAATGAAGTAAAACCCTTTCGACCTAAGTCATATATTTATATGGTCTAAAACAGGGTGTCAAATTCTCCAAGAATTTTTTGTGGATTTACTGAGGTGTTATAATGTTATAAAAATAGTTTTTGCTAACATTAGCATTTTTCAGTTGCGATTGATGAGAGCACTGACAGTTTTATGTAATTGCTAGTAAAATAGAGTTGTTATTATTTTTTATGCTATTATTTTTCTGATCTGGCCCACCTAAGATCAAACTGGGCTCTGAACTAAAAGAGTTGGATTCTATTTTACACATTTTCCAAATAACTGCCAACGTGCAGTAATTTAACTTACCAAAGACAAATGTCTGTGTTAAGGCCAAACAACTTTTTTTTAACTTTGTCATTTCTGGTTGAATATCTTTTAAATCAGTGCAGTGTTGTTCCTGGCTCACACACTTCTCTCACAGACAATGAGCTCTGTACAGTCAGGAGGCCCATGGACTGTGTGTTTTGTCTGAGTGGCCTTAAAGCCCGGAGCTGGCGTGTCTTATCAGCCTCCTCTTGTCCCATTGCCCCTGGCAACACATCCCACCTGGAGCGGCGCCAGCACACCATTATAGAGATCAAAGCTGAGTAAAGTGGATAGAGCACTGTCTGTCTTTATGACCTGTGTGAACTGTTTACATTGAAGACATGTATGCTTTTTAATCTTGCTCTAAAAGTATTGACGATGAAAAATTAGTGACGATATAAATTGTGGTGTCACACTGAAAGGAAAAAAACTGTGCCAAGAAAACACAAATAGTGACTTATTCTGGAAGCATACCAATAAATCATGTCACCTTTGATACTAAACATCAGCAGCTGATGATTGAAAAAGAAAATAAAAAAACTAGGCAGTATTTTATTTCAGCAAGGTGTGGTACATGTAACCTCTGAAGAGACTTGTCTTATTTGCATTTAAAGCAATACCATTACTTTGAAAAAAATAAGCGAAAGAGTATTTGGTTAGCGACAGAAAAGGTAGAAATACCAATCACCTTATCACATTTGTAGTAAAGCTTGGCGTTAATATGAAAAGTAGCAAAAGCTTTGAATAAATATTTAAAAGTTTATTTAGTTTGTGGCACAGAGATGAGCTGATCGCTGAAATGTTGACATTGACTTGACAGTTATAGCTTCTTGGAGCCAACCCTCATTTCATCCTCCTTGTCCACTATCTTCTACTGTCTAGTCTAACAGTATCATTGCTTCAATCTTTTTTGTATGAGATTACTAGTTTAGGTTTTAAATTGTAAAGACGTGCAGACAGCTTGAGCCACAGTAGAACTATTATCAGTGATAGAATACATATGGACATTGGGCCTCCCATGCCGTCATCCTGATGTTTTTCAAAAGAAATGATTTTGTTATTAGTCTAATCACTCGTGACTGTCAGCACTTCACTTAGCAGCCCAAACGTCCTAAGAAAAAGTTATGTTTATAAAGCCAGAAAGCCCCACTCACACTGCCACCTCACTCACCCTCATACTGTATGTTTGGTTACACCGACCACAAAAATATCACACGTGTTTGCATAAGTTGTAAATATGAAAGACAAATAATGTAGCAATGACAGTCATCTAGAACAACATCCAAAACTGGGACGATGGCGTGCTAATACAAACAGAGAGCTTGTGTAACTCCCCACGTGTCTCCATGCTTGATTTGCAGTATTCCTATGAACAGTAGCAAAAGCGTAACTTTGTCTTGGATGCGTTCCCTCTCTTTTTGCTGGAAGCGGAAAGAGGAAGTTGTCTGAAAGGTGGCCAAAATGAATATATAAAAGAATTGTCCAAAAATAATCCCATTACTGTAAGGTTTAATATAGTAAAATAAATTGGGAATGACTTGCTCTTGAAATAACAACATTGCAACAGTGAAAGTTAGCCTTCTGTAACAACTTTTATTTTCATTACATTTTCAAAGTCAACATGGCGAACGACAAATAAATGTGTAAGTATTATTTTGTGACAGCTGGGTAATTTGACTCATTTTCCCAAGATGCTGTCCAATATTATGTACCACCCATGTAACTTTTGCACATAACTTACCTCACGTTTTAAGCATTATAACACATTTTATTTACATGGAACAACAAATGTCTGTGTATTAGAGCCAATAAACTCTCAGAAACATGAGGCAGGTACGCCTGGTAGTGTTTTTGTTATGCAAATGTCAGCTCTAACTATAGTTGAATGATTCCATACACTTTCCTTTTAGCATGCCACTGCCAATTTGGAGACCAACCAAAATAAAAACAAATGACTTTCTCATCCTTCAACTTGTGCATTTGCTTCTCTAAATGAGAATGGATAGCTCTGGATGGCCTATGTCTGGAACAAGTAACTCTAATGATCATCTAAACTAGATGTGTGAAAATTGAACTTAATGTACCGAAGCATCCTCTTTTAGACTTTCCATTCTAGAGCTTCACAGGTGCACTTCAGTTTGTGTGGGAGAGGAATGTGCAGATGTATTGTGTATTCTGCAGTATCAACAAACACCAATGAGAATGTGACGTCTATACGGAGGAGGACTGTCAGCTGACATAGAAAAAAGTTTCAAATGAGACACATGTACACTATCTGGAGTAAATCATTAAAATCAAATAAAAATTAAATCAAATTAAAAATAAAATAGTTAAACATGAATTTGAACTGCATTCAAAATGTCCATACAGTTCCTCTCCTTGAAGTTAGCAAGACATCCAGGTTTACTAAAACATCCATGATTACAAAGCTGTGCAATGCCGTAGCTCACAGCATCACTACTGGTCCAAATCCCGGCCGACTCGAACATCCTCAGCCACCTCTGTTCTTTCTGTGAGGAGTCTGCATGTCCTCCCCGTGTTACTGTGGGTTCTCTCCGGGTACTCCAGCTTCCTCCTACAGTTCAAAGACATGTATGTATAGGTCAACTGGCAACTCTTAAATGTCTCTAGTGAATGAAGGCACTTTTTGAGTCTCTGTTGCTCAAGAACATTTTATCAAAGATAATACTGTAAGTGTACCAATATTGTTGTTTTTTTTTTTGCAAAATGTGAAATCTTTTATACCACTGTGCACTGAGAGTTGTTGATAAATTCTGAGTTTGTTTGGCCCAGGATCTAAAGACTATAACTTGTGAACCTCCCATCACTGGGGACCATAAAGAGGCGTTCAAAGGCGTTCTCCTGTTTCAGGAGGCTGCAGGAGGCACTATCATTCATGGTTTATAAACTGTGGGAGGAGGAATTTATCCAGAGCAACAAACCTAACCACACAGCAAGTTCAGAAGTGCAAATACAATTTTACTTTATGTTCCTCTTCAGAATCCCATTCTCAGACCGCAGCTTGAAAATATCCAGGAATTAGAGCAGAAAAAGTTATCATGTTAGTCACATTTGATGAGTTCCGTTGGTGAACTCCCAAATCAGGTCTCTCCAGGTGCAAATACTTGAGTCTGCTGAACGTAAGTTTGCTGGAAAACACTCAGGAAAGCCAATTCTACACCCACAAGTCAGCCTTGTCATCATCCTTCTCAAGTACCAAAATGGCTCCATACTCACTGTAACCACACAACTTCATAGTAAGTTTAGAATATTGATAGACAAAACAAATACACAGCATTTTAAAATAAAAAACAATGCCTTAGTGTCTGTCTCCCATAGGACAGACTTTTCTGCTCAAGCTGTAAACTTGGAAAATGAATTTTATATGCTAAAGTCATAGCTTGTACAAATTTCTATTTGTAAACTCTGACCAAGTGTCAAAAAGCCAACAATAAGCATTTTTGGCTAAAACATAATTTCCTAAACCTTTTTTAACAACAAGCAATTTGTTGCAGCTAACAATACTTCCCTAACATGCCTAAAATAATGATGAAGAATGCAAATTTGCTAGTTCCTTTATATTTACATACATACAGTATATCTTAAAGAAGAGACGGTCAAATTTGACATTGATATTTAACACTGAAAAGACTCTCTAAAGTTTGTGTGTGGCCTCTGTGGACAAAATTCCCTTTACCCTCACTCTCAAATCCAAGATCAATCTTATAATGCTGAAAAACTTACCATGACCACATTTTCCACAGTGTCTTGGATTATCCTTCATGATCTGCATTCATCCGGAGAAGCTGGGAAATGTTACATATTTTTGTGCAAAGTGTAAAGTGTTTTTATGTGTCGGAAGCTGTGCTGGGCCAATGGGGTTAGGTCCCCTTTCAAGGGCAACTTATTGGTAGTGTTTTAAAAAATGTGCATCTTGTTAAAACACTACACTAAAAAATCCAGCTAGAGGGTTGTAACCTTCATTTTTTTCCTCTAAAGTAAGTAAATGACATGAACTCTGTAGAACACTGTCCTACAGAGTTCATATCATCATCTGAACATTAGACACAAAACATGATCCAATCATTTACAAAAAGCAGTAGGTCAGAATAAAGGAGGTCGTAGTAAAGAAATTGCACTCACAACCAGCCATTGTCTAATTTACTGACAGAGGGCCATAAGTTTAAGTTGCTATGTTTTTGTTGAACCTATTGGTCTCGGGAGAAAATACTTCTCATTTGCCTTCTGGCTCCACCGCGAATTAAAAAGGAATAGCCACTAGACGCTTTAGTCAATAAAGTCATTCTGTTCCTGACGTCTTTAGGTGAAATAATTTTAGATCAGCTCAAAGACACAAGTGAATTTCTTAGCGCCTGGTCCTCAACGGGAAAGAGTTCTTACCTGCTTTGTGCTTTAGCCTTGGTGTTCTGGCTTTGAGGCCGAGGACAGAGGTGTGAACAGTTCATGTGCTGATGGGATGGTTCCTTCATCCAGATGGAGTCTGCTGGTGTAAATGTCCTCCAGGGACGAGAGCAGACAATTTACCGCGTTGTCATTTAAATAGACCTGAATAACCTGTATATCAACTAGGGTGACCACCTGCTACTAAGGGGTATGTTTCTGAGGGACAACGTTGGACACTGCCTGGCGCGGCGGTGCCCCCACCCAATGGGCAGACTCACTGATAGTGGTTTACCCATTTCTAGCACATAGCACCTTACATGGTATCTTAATAATGCCCTATTACCCTAAACATGTATAATTGCTGATGTATGCTCATGAATAGGCCAACCAATGTGTATTTTGAACATAATATTTTGAACATTCACTAAATTGACAGATGCACTTCCACTTACAATTTACTTTTATTTTTTCATTACAATTTATTCACTTTAAAATTATATGATTAACAGGACTTGTAGTTGCTCAACCCCACAGGAACAGTTTTAAAAAAAAAAAAGTCTTAACTCACAACTCCAGAGGTTCACGGAACGAGAAGGAAGGATGGTGAACTTGCAAGGCAGGTGCAGGAAAAAAAAACTTTGGGGACACCTTTAGGACTCAATCCTTTTCACCAGCATCTGAATCAAATAAGAAAGAAAGATAAGAGACCAAATTAAAGAACATTAATAAACATTAATTTTTATGATAAGCTTCCAAATGTTTTTTCAGTATAGACAGAGGAGTGCAAACCCATCACCATCACTAGGTGACAACAATGCAAAAAGGTGCCAAGATACAATCCTATGCAAAACAATGACATATTTTGACCTAAAAGGCTACCGTTTCCTAAAAGTGATACATTTGCACCAATGTTCAAAATCAATCAAACTTCATCTTAGACAAATGGGGTCTTACATAACTAGGTTTCTTACCTTCGGGTTTCTTCTTGAACTTGTATTTCTTGCTTCAGACTCCATTTTTCGAATTGCAAAGCTAGTCAGCAGTTCAACTGAGTGGTGGGTGTGGAAACAGCGTGATGAACTGTCAAGTAATGTTCAATTGGCTGCCTGGGGCTCGATGGTACAGAGCAGCGGTCCCCAACCTTTTATGCACCACGGACCAGTTCAATGTCAGACAATATTTTCACGGACCGGCCTTTAAGGTGTGGCGGATAAATACACAAAATAAAATGATACAAGCTATAAGAACTGTAATATTTTCTAAATATATTAATAAACGTGCAGTTTATTAAGCAGTTTTGAAGGCTTCATTGCCTCATTCACCTGACTATAAATTTATATTTTAAGTAGGACTCTTGGTATTTTCTGTTAAATGTCACTTACTTTGTCTTGGAAGTCTTATGCTCGTCTTCTGTCTCCTCACTGGGTCTTTTCCCGTTTGAGAAGAAACTTTACGACGTTAGTTTTTTTCTCATTTTGCTAACGTTAGCTCAATGGTTTTAGGTTAATTTTAGCGGCTACTAGCGGTATTACGTGACCGCGACAAATGTAATAGAGGGAATCCGGTCATTTTTCAAAATAAAACATCGTTCAGGCTCAAATAATAAATAAAACGGAAATAATTTAAGGTGTTTATTCTTTCTCTGCGGCCCGGTACCAAATGACCCACGGACCGGTACTGGTACACTAGTTCAAAAGCTGTGCGCGCACGCCTACGCGGACGGGTCACCTAATATCAACACTTCAGTGACTGATAAGTATCAGAGTCCTGGAGTCCCGGTGTCCCACTCAAGTCACCGGAGTCATTTTTGGGACTCGACTTGGACTCAATGCTTTTCAGTGCAGGGCCGGCCCTGGCCAATTTGCTGCCCTAGGCAAGATTTCACCTGGTGCCCCTGGAATTTTGTTCATAAACTTACACACTTCTCCTAAACTTGCTGAAGTGGAGGGAAGAGGTGTGCTTGATGCGGAATCGCTGGGCGGTGCTGAGATGGAGATGTCTGCAACAGGTGGCCCAGGATTTGCAGGGACGGGGTTCAGATATTTCAAAAGTGCATCTGAAGAGAGAAGAGGAGGATTATATGTGACCATTGGGTGTTACATTTTATTATTAAAAAGCTGATGATAGTGAAACTATAAAAATATGGCAGCACCTAAACCACATTATAGCTTAAACACACAAAAAGCAAGAATAATTACATCTGGTATTCATGCACAAAACTCTATTCTATTCATTGAGCACTTCTCTAGCATACTGTAGTTATATTTTCAAAATTAATTTTTAAAGTGTTTGTTTTCCAGTATATCTGGCATGGCAGCAATGTCCTACTAACTACACTTTATGATGTTATAACCATGAAACAGGAGAAACGTAAATCTTTATTTAAATTGAATTTTAAAGTTGCTAAATCCATATATATAAAAACATTTTATGTAGTCATTTTAAATAAAGATTTACGTTTATATAGCAACATTTACGGTGGCAGAGACAGCTGAACACGCTGCAAATGAAGAAAGCACCAGCAAATAAAGAAAACATCTTCATCAGTTTGACAACACGCGCGCTGCAAAAGTTCACAACACATACAAATACAAATACGCGCTGCAAATCCTCACAACACATACAAATACAAAAACGCGCTGCAAATAACACAGACCACAACGGAAATGTTTTAAGGGGACTCCTTTGAGTGACGAACAATATATTGAGGCCAACAATATCAAAACGACTAAGCAATTATACGATCATGATCTAAAAGTAAAAAAAAAACCTCACCTTTCAGGTCAGTGGCAACAACACTGACAACAACGCGACAGGCGAGTAAACAATAAGCAGGTCCCAACACAGGCGCAACTGTTGACAGTACTTTCAACACAGCTGCTTTTATTTGGTTTTAAGCCTCATTTGCTAAACAAAAGACAGAGTGAGACTAGTGCACAGCGTAAAAAATAGAAATGCATGTAGGCACTTAACGTATCGTATATTACCAGACAGAGCTTAACATGCAGGGACCCTGGCCTTAGCAACCTCTCTGACCTCTGTCTGCAAACATCACAGACATTCAGAGCAGCCAGGCGAGGGATGAGCCAACAGACCAAGAAGGAAGTGAATGAAAAAGAAGTCTAAGTAGCTTAAACGTTTTTGGTCTTCATCTGCAGTGGATCAAAGCTCGCCTCTGCTATAGAAGCTGTCTCATATGGTGGATTAACAGGCAAGAATTGAAGCCTCACCGTTTCCCACCCAAGCACTGGTCTCAAGCCAGCACAGGAGGGTAGCACAAGCACACTGACACCACTTTTGGAAATAGTATTTTTGAAAGCGTGTTGGATTATGATATCGCACACACAGACACATGCCGTACTCTGGTCCTATGATTGGCTGGTGCCAATCATCTGTGGGCCTTTAGTGCACACTGGGATCGTTTCCAAATTCAAGGAAAAGTCCTTCCTGGGTGCTCTGTATAAGTCGACAAATAGAATTAAAGGTCACCCAAGAGCTTATGCATTTCCTGTAGAAGATGATGGAAGGATTAACAGTACACTTTCTCCCTGTGTGTCTATTCATACATGCAGCAGAACAATGTCTGTATGACATGTGTTAAAACATCTCAAGAGAAAGACTGGGTGGTTTCACCAAAGGAAGGTGTAAGGGAAAAGCAAATTATGATGATGAGTCCTTTTTGACACCACAATCCTCCACAAAAATGTCCACCAGATTCTTTTAGAGAAAGTTGTTCCATCAGGTTGCTGCTTTGTGATTTTATAGACCCTTGAACTAAAAGGTTTCCTTCATACTAACTTTGGTAAGGAATGAATTCAAATGAAAAAGCTCACCTTTACTCTTATTGTGATCTGAACACTTTTGGACTGAACACTGTATTCATGTCTATATTAGGTTATCATATTTGATATGGCACCAAAATAGCCTCAGCTTTTGCACCTAGCCAGCACCCTCACTTTGCAGGTGACTCCCATCAACACCCCAATACACACTGTTTCCACACCCTGTGTGTTTGTGTGTACAGTTTGTCCCTTTGAATCATGAGGGAGAGGAATAGCAGATAGATACCAGAAGAGGTTTTCAGAATTACTATTCTTTCTATGCCCCTTGTTTGTATTGTACATCTGCCAACGATTTGGCACACCTGGGTTAGGTCCTAAGTTGGGACAATATAGCTCTCCATGTACAGTGTTTGGCTGTATGTGCAGTAAATGTAATGAGGTGGTTGTATCTGCAGATACATTTATTAGAGGAACATGCTATTTGGTCACATAGGGCAGAATGGGGTTGTTAGATTTTATCAGCATAGAGCCCAGATGGTTTTCCATTTATGGGACTGTGACTGCTCCAAGTGTGTCATGTTGTTCTTTTAACACAACACTCACTCCCAGCATAATTGCTTTCTGTCTGCTCTGTATGACCTTTTATTCAGCTAAGCGTGTTTCTAATTTACACAACTGTCTGAAAGACAAATGATTTGAGCATTGAAATGGTGATGTTGTGACAACAAATAAAAACTAATTATATCCTCCAGGTGGGTAATTCATCCAATTTTCTCTCATCTATTTTCACAATATTAACTTATAGTGATGACAATGTAGGTACCTTTTCAAGTTTATGTATTTTGAGCCAATTGTTTTCATTTCTTTTTGGGGGCTAAAATTTTAAGCTGTAGTCAGAACATAAAAACTATTTTTTTCTTATTCAATAATTTAATGGTAAGGTTCTTTTAATAGAATAAAAAAGTGAGACTTGTTAGACTTTGATAGACTCTTATTTATAAAACTATATCTCAGCACTTTTGACAAGCCCCCATAACCCGCCTTCTCCCTTCCTCCCAGTTTTGTTAGTGTGACATACATTTGCTGATGATAATAAATATTGTGACATGTTCCATAAACTTGATTATTGTCATTGCCAATGAGTTTTTGAAACATAATTACCTGCTTGACTAATGCTGCTTTACTTATGTGCCTATACATTTCATTTAAAACCAGCCTGTTTTGGATCTAGCTTTGTCATGAAAACAAACTGATTTGAGCAAACAAACTCCAGATCGAAGGCAGCAAACAGACCGTGTGTGTAACCCCAGCAGTTACCAGGCTTGTAGTCGTCCCGCCTTTTTTTGTGAAGTGACAAGCAAGCGGCTGACATGTTTGGAGCCATTTCCTTTTTGTATACAAACAACGTCCCACTGTCATCACGCCATCCTTCAAATTCCAAAGGGCCCCGCTCTTAAGAGTTTGGTCGCAGCAATGGCCTCCAGTCAGACCCCAGTATTTCTCCTGGAAACATTTAGTTAATGCAAGCTCACAGAGTTTCTACTGACCAGATTTCCTGTGTGCAGTCTGTGCAGAGAACTAATTCAAATTACCAGTGACACTTGCTTTCCCTTTAATCACAATTTACTATAAATTCTGCACTAGAAGATTTCACCTGCTTTAAATCTTTAATGCAAACGGTCAAATGAGTAGTTCCTGGTCTTTTTAAGTGGTTCTATAAGTTTCTTGTGAATAGTATTTGTCAGGCTGCCTCTGGTTTGAAGACGCAGACATGAGCAATAACACAGTGACTAAACCATACTCCATGTGGAAAATTTAAAATGAATTGAAACATATGAAGCTATTTTAACAGCTTTCAAAGTCTGATACATTGAGAATGATTTAGTGCAAATATGAATAGTTCTGGGTTCTGGGGTTGTTAATATGTAGTATCTTGGGTATAACACTCAGTTGTATTTTAGAACAAGTAGTCACTCTGTCACCCTGTTAACCTGTGTTAGTGTGTGTTAGGGAGACTTTTCTCACAGGTTATCACTCTTACAGCTGGCTTCTCTGCATCCCTGGCTGTAATTTAAGCCTCTCTGTGATGATAATGTATTTAACAGGTTCCCCTCTAAAGTGCACTCCAACCATATGTGTGCACCAGCCTGGGGATACGCCGGGCACCTTTATGTCTTTATTTCGTCCACGGTGGTCTGTCATTGTGAGCCAGGTACGACTAACCTGGAGGCCCTGGCCCTGCCTCTTTTCACTCTTTTATTACTTTTAACTTTCTCATGTGCCTCACCTGGGCCCACCCTGACTGTATGACAGGACTGCCTGACTCTGAAATGTCAACAATGTAGAAATTGAAGCTTAAAAGAGAAAGACATTTTGTTATTAAACATAAAACCAAGATCTTTCACAATTCTTGTTGTATTTAGTTCTGTCTCTAAAGAAATCATCAATCAATTATTCCATTTAATCTGGCAAACCAAAAACGAAATAACAAATCAATATTTTGTTTTTCTGTTTTTCTGTATGAACCAAATATGAAAAACGGACGTTTGTTTCTTTGCTTTCAGCTTCCAACGGAAATATAATAAACAAGGAAACCAAAACGAAATAATGCTCAAATTTTCTTTATTTGTTGTAGCCTAAAGTATTTCCCACGGTGCCGTCCTGCTTGCTTTGCGCATGCGCAGTAGATAGTCTCAAAGGAGTAGGTTGCTGAGCGCCTAAAAGCGAAGGGTCCGGTCTTAGTTGTTCAAATTTTCCTGTACAAATGGCACTCGAACCATACATGTCTTTTATTGTGGACATGTTTATTAAAGGAATGCCATATCATGAGATCTCAGTAAAGATGCGAGAAATGGGTGTCCAGCGTGGAAGCTCTGAGATCAGCATTCGGAGACTACTTGCCAAGCATAATATGCGTAGAAAAGGATACACTTCTGATTCAGAGCTTGACATTGCTGTGTCTCGAGCAATAAATGAGGTAACGTTACGTGATATAAAAAAGTTAAACATGTACTAGACCAGTGGTGTAGTCTAGTTTTTTGTAGTGAGTATACTGTGATTTTTTCCTCCCAGCCGTCCCATAAGCACCACTACACTCACTACATACAGTATGCATGTAACGTTACATGTAATATAGACTCTTGAGCATTCTGAAGGACTGCTTAGGCTGTGTGTTGTCAAAACTGCATACACTTGTGTGTGCGCACACACACACATACACAGTGAATTTATGAATAAACGCGTTAAAGTTCTGTCACAAAACAATGTGGTTACGTATCATCTCGCTATTTTAAGTGTGTAACGTTAACTTTATACGGAAATTTCTGACTATTACTAGTGGGTGGGTATACAGCGTAACGTTATACATGCTACCTGCGTATCACGTAGTAGGCTACACCACTGGTCTAGTACATGTTTAACTTTTTTATATCACGTAACGTTACCTCATTTATTGCTCGAGACACAGCAATGTCAAGCTCTGAATCAGAAGTGTATCCTTTTCTACGCATATTATGCTTGGCAAGTAGTCTCCGAATGCTGATCTCAGAGCTTCCACGCTGGACACCCATTTCTCGCATCTTTACTGAGATCTCATGATATGGCATTCCTTTAATAAACATGTCCTCAATAAAAGACATGTATGGTTCGAGTGCCATTTGAACAGGAAAATTTGAACAACTAAGACCGACACTCTGCTTTTAGGCGCTCAGCAACCTACTCCTTTGAAACTATCTACTGCGCATGCGCAAAGCAAGCAGGACGGCACTGTGGGAAATTCTTTAGACTACAACAAATAAAGAAAATTTGAGCATTATTTCGTTTTGGTTTCCTTGTTTATTATATTTCCCGTTGCGAGCTGAAAGCAAAGAAACAAACGTCCGTTTTTCATATTTGGTTCATACAGAAAAACAGAAAAACAAAATATTGATTCGTTATTTCGTTTTTGGTTTGCCAGATTAAATGGAATAATTGAATGATCGGATGATACACGGACCCGTCCTGCTTGCTTTGCGCATGCGCAGTAGATAGTTTCAAAGGAGTAGGTTGCTGAGCGCCTAAAAGCAGAGTGTCGGTCTTAGTTGTTCAAATTTTCCTGTTCAAATGGCACTCGAACCATACATGTCTTTTATTGAGGACATGTTTATTAAAGGAATGCCATATCATGAGATCTCAGTAAAGATGCGAAATGGGTGTCCAGCGTGGAAGCTCTGAGATCAGCATTCGGAGACTACTTGCCAACCATAATATGCGTAGAAAAGGATACACTTCTGATTCAGAGCTTGACATTTTTAAGTCATAAAAGTTGACTAATGATCTGCTACGGATCAATCCTGACTCACTGTACTTATTTGGGCTTGTCTGATGTCAGGTATTTACAGTTGGGCCATAACCAAGACTGCCATGTGGTCTGCAGACCCGGACGCTACAAAGACTTAAAGTGGCCCTACCCGATTTTCTTTCTGTTGCCCTGTCACCCATAAGCAGCCTAGGGTCTTTCCTGCTGTTCTTTTATTTAAAAATAAACTTGACCGATATCTCCTCGGCAAATACTAATACGTTACACCAAACTAAAGTTTAGAGCTTACGATAAACTTACACTTCAGCGTCAGACCGAAAGCATTCAGCAACAATTTTTTTCTGCCGTGATTGAATTCTCATTTATTTTGTCATGTTTCAGGCTGAACAGGAGCTGAGAGTGGCCCAGACAGAGTTTGACCGCCAAACTGAACTTACCCGACTGCTGCTGGAGGAATCAGCAGTACACATGTATGATCTGTAATATGTAGTATGAGTTCTAGTAATAGTTCAGCATGTTTCATTTTTTTAAAAACAGTAAGGGACTATGTTTTTATTGTTTATCTTCTGTGCAGGTGAATCATTTGCGCTGTCTGAATGAGTTTGTTGAGGCCCAGGCAGTTTACTTTAAGCAGTGTCATTTTCATATGCAAGAACTGCAGAAAGAACTGGGAAGGTAAGGACTGGGAGAGTATAATGGATTTACCTTCCACTTGAAGCATATAGTGTTTTGAATCAGAGTGTCGCAGCTTAAGGACATGATTGTGCTCTCACCCATAAACCAAGGCAGAACAACAAACCTCACGTCTATTGCAACATTGACAAATTATTTGTTATACAATGTGCCAGCCTTTTTAATTTTGCAGTTTACATAATTGCTAAGATACATTTCCTGAAACTTAACAAATTTCTCCTACTCCTGACACAATTTCTTTAACTGAAGCTAAATTAACAAAACCTCTGACTTTCCAGCCTAACGCTAACACTGTGGTCATATTTAACATTCTGTCGTCAGAACTAACCAATGTGCTTGTGAGGATGTGTGATGTGTGGATGAGTAAAAGCATCTCTACGAGAGCTTTTTAAAATTTATTTGTATTGTTCTCAAGGCAATGACAATAAAGATTCTATTTTTATTCTAACACACACAGAACAGACACAACACACAACAGACCAAAACACTAAACACAGTTGTCAGTTTATCATCAGCAACAAAATCAAAAAAACTAAGTCAAGCATAATAGAACAAACCAAATAAATAGCACAATCGCTACAAGAGGTGTAGCTTAATGTTGTAGCGTACTGTAGATGTATGACTATGTTTGCATAAACATGTCAGATTAATTTTAATAATTCAATTTTTGATATTAATTTATTATAATTATTTTTCTAATTTAAAAGGGGCACCACTCTAGTTTTAGACAGATCTAGAGAAACTGTTTAGTCTAGTCTCAAATTCTCCCTAGTTTTCGAACATTTCTTAATATAAACAAAGAAACATTTAATGTCTTTTGGGGGTTTTATTAAAAATTATACAAGGTTAAAACAATGAATAATGACAAGGGAAATGACACAAAGGAATAATTAGGGACAAATGATGAGGGTAATTAACACAAAACAATGATTGACAATGAAGAATGGCATCTACTTGTTAGAACTTGGGTGGAGTAAAGTAGTTTGACCATTGATTTATGCTATTTACTGCGAGTAATTAAGGAGTTGTCGAGGGGTAAGGTGACGATGAGATGGTTTAATTAAAGGACTATTTACGGCTATTTGAGGAGCGGATCGGTAGAGTTCTGCTGGGCCTAATAAAGACAATATACAGTTTTTATAACGCCAAACAACCAGTGTCACGTTTTCAACTCACTCTTGTCGTTTGGTGGCACTCAGCTGTCCGAGAGGAGAGGTCCAAAGCTCTTCTTTAGAACTTTCCGCGCAGGTCCAACAGCTGATGGTTTCCAAGCAACAGATGGTTTTACGTGCTACTGCTGATCCCGAGAGGGGCCATGAAGCTCCGTAGCCGGGAAAGAAAGACGTTCTGTTATTGTCTTTGGGTGAAAGGCCTTTACCAGCAATCGAGGTTAACGTCTTTGACAAAAAGGTTCGCTGAAGAGGCTTAAAAATTGTCTTTCCTGGATTAACGAGGGCTATCTTTGCTTAGCGTACTCGTTTCAAGAATAAGGACTACAAAAATTCACTTCCGTCTCAGGAATTTGACATAGTCCAGCAGGAAAGTTTTAAAAACAAAATCAATGTGTTAAGTCTTTACCAGGCAAAAATTCACGTCTGCACGATGTGTGCCGCGTGGCTAGAAAACTTGAAAGTTACGAAAGTAAAATAAACTAAAGGTAAAGATTTAAGAAGGTACACAAGAGATAGAAGAAGCAAGAGGTAGTCACAAGAGGGAAGCTAGAAGAGAGTAAAACAAGAGAGCGAGACTTCCGGTGCGCACAACTTTTTGTACTGGCCGAAAAGAGGTGTGCTTCACGCGGTTTGGTCGAAAGGGGTGTTTACCAGGATTTTTGGGATTTGGAAATAAACCTCTCTTTATTCCACCAAATAAAAGGAATTAAACACATTTAAAAACCATATTAATATATCAATAGGATAGTCTTTAATACACACTTTAATGGAACAGAACCATTGACAGTATAAGGGCTGGACATAGCAAGCCCGCTTCCGGGTCTGTGCCTAATAGGAAGTAGGGGCTGGCTCCATCAAGCATGACCCCTATTGACATCCATTGAAAAATCGGCGGCAATTACGAAGTGACTATTTTTGTCACAGTCATCATTCTAACGCTGCCGCCTTTCTTTGAACACATTATTATTCCCGTAATCGCTATATTGATATTTGTCACATAACTCATAATATTAAGATTAATAACTGACCTATCAGCTGCCTCCATTCTGCTATGTCGGCTCGCGGGGGCGTGGCTGATCTCGCTCCGGCATCTTGTAGTTTTAAGCTTAAGCTGCTCTCGGTAAAAGCAGCTGGAATATATATGAACAGAAGAGAGACCCATGGAGGCCTAACTAGTTTAAATCACTTTTTCATCGTACAACTGCACTAAATGAACCACGCTCCAGTTTCGAGGTGAGTACATTTTTGCATGTCTTAAAATACTGCTCGTGGGCGGCGCAGTTGTCTTTCAACCGGAAGGTAGTAGGTTCGATTCCCGCTTTCCCCACAGTTCATACTGTCATTGTGTCCTTGGGCAAGACACTTAACCCACCTTGCTGTCTGTAGCACTGGTGTATTAATGTGTGTGACTGTAGAGGTGTGTTTGGTGGTGGTCAGAGAAGGTTGAGCAAGGTAGGCAGCCCCCCTCTCTGTCTGCCCCAGGAGTGGATGTGTGTGAATGGGGTGAGTGGAAGCATGATGTAAAGCGCTTTGGGTGCCCGAGAAGGGTGCAGGAAAGCGCTATATAAATGCATGCCATTTACCATTACCAAAGGTGCCACTACACGATATTAAGAACTGGAGAATGTAAACTTTTGATTAGGGTCATTTGGGTAATTTCTTTTGTCATTATGATTTAAACAGAGTAAAGAATTGTTTGAAAATAAACGGCTTCACCCAACCACTAACCGAGTGAAAGAAAGGTTTTTGCGTTTTATTCATATTCTTTGAAAAATGGCCAAACAATCACACATTCTACCAGGGTATGTAAACTTATGAGCACAACTAAACCTACATCAGGTTTAACAAAATGCAGTACAGTAGAATATAATTTGTTATACTTTTTAGCCTTGCCCCTGTTTAAGCAATGATTTGGCCTTGATTGTCCTGGTTTACTCCTGGGTTGAGCTGAGCGATTCTACAGATGGTGCGTTGGATCAGCTGTAGCAGTGATATTTTGAGATGGAAGCAGAAGGTATTGGCTTATAAAACTCCAGCACATAACTCTACTGCTGCTACCGTTGTCTCAGATCTCACCAGGATGCACTGCTCCAACACACCAGGTTCGTTCACCTCAGAAAAAACTAAAACATTACTTTTATTTAATGGACTAATAAAGTGTGACATCACCCATTGCACTGGAGCTAACTTTCATTACCGCAGGTTTCTCATTATGTCTGTCTATTGTTTTTATAAGTTTCATTTTGGGCCATTCTTTTATTATTTTATTATTTTTCATGTGTGATTTTAAATTCATCCATAAGTCCATATATTAAGCTCAACCTTCAACCATTAAACAATAGGTTAATTTTCATCTGGATTGTAGACATGAGGTACAGTGCTGTGATTGGAGAGCAACTCGTCCGTCTTGGTCACACGAGATTACCTTGAAACAAGTCGGGTCAAGTCAGGCGTAAAGCCAACTGGACCAAATCAGGATTAAACCCAGCTCATCTGTAACATACCCATTACCTACACCTTCGTTGGACCAACAGCTAATCAGAATCAAGGACCAGAAATGAAAAGGATATAAGGGGAAAAATGTCATATTACATGACATCTTTCCTCTTATATCCTATCATATCTAGTTAGTTTTTTCTTTTTTAAAAAACAAAAACAAACATTCCCTTTTTCTAAATTGCTGCCAATTTCTTGGTCAAATGTCTTCTTAATCCTGATTGGCTGCAGAATTGTTGGTCACATATCTTCTCCCTCTTGATTGGATGTTATTTGTACGTCCCTTTTGAACCGTCTCTATGTTCTTTCTCTTTACCATTGTGTAGCCTCATGTCCAGCCTCTCCTTTCTCCTGAATGGCTGTTGCTCTACCAAGCCTGAAGCCGCTGTACTGTCCGTCCACACTTGGAAACTTGACTCTGATCTTTAGAACGCAGCAGCGGGGTATGATGGGATATGTGTCGACAGGCGTGGCGCCGAACCTCCAACTGATAAACTGAGTGTAAGCGCAGTGCCGCAGTTCCCTGGTCTTGCTGCAAGAGGCACTCAGGGGGTCCCTGTACTGAAGCACAGCCTCCAATAAAGGTTGACACAACACCAGCCGCTCAAACAGAGGCGATGACGTGATGCAGGTGCCATTGCTGCAGCGACAGCACAGCTCCTCATTTTGGATGGAGGAGGGAATGCAGCGACCACAGTTACACCAAACAGGTCGAGTCAGAGGAGCGGACAAGTCATGTTTATCGTCAGGTTTATCGTTGAGAGGCTGGATTTCGGGTTCGAAAGAGACGTCCGAATGAAGCAGAGAGACTACAGCCTTTAAGTCCCCTGTGTCCTCCTACGAAGAGACCAAAGTCAATATCTTAATCAGCTGGTTTTAGTTTGGAATAAAACTGAAAGATCTATATAGTTCAGTTTCCTTGGACAAAGTTATAGGTCCTGTTCTCTGAAGCTACTTTCATTGTTAATGGAGGTAACTTTACCAGAAAAACAAAGGGTAAATGCTAGCTTATTCATTTTCACTTGAGGTTCACCCCACTTCCAGCTAGTTGAGATTACAGGAGCCAGTTTTTGTACTGGTTATACCAGACAGCATTGCATCACTGGTTTTAGCCTCACTCCACTGGCTCCTTGTGTCTTTTAGAATTGAACATATTACTGATACCTTTTAAACGCATTTGAGTTTGTGTAACCTAGCTTCTCACATTTTGAGGTTTTGCTACTTGTGAGGTTGTCTTAGAAAACATACCATTATTTAAATCCTCATATTTTTTGGATGGCCATTTTTTTCTGCATGTCTCGAGTAAATTTGAAATGTCTTGCTCTGCCAGTTCCTCTTGTACGACCTTGTGTCAACCCCCTTCTTGCCCCATTTCCCCATGCATCTATGTATCTTTCCTCTGTTTTATGAAGCACTCAGGTGCCATTGAAATGAAGATTTATAAATTGTTTTGAGTGGTTTGCGATGACTTCAAGATTAAATCCATCTACGACTATGCCATTCGTACCTTACGCAGTTGAACAGTCAGGGGTTTCACGTCCTGTAGACACTTCTTCTGGGACCTCTTCACCAAACGAAGGTGGCTCTCATCGACGAACGACACACACAGCAAACACTGAAACAAAGCAAATTATATAAATCCCTTTTAGCCTTTTTGAATGAACCCAGTAAATTCACAAATTCTCCCTCTTTACTTTAGGTTTGTCTTGGACCGACTCCACCTTCTTCTCAGAATAGTTCTGTCCTACTTCTGCTGAGTAGCACCTCGTGTTGATGAGCCAGTCTAAAAACACTGTGGTCTGGAAAAATAAAATAAACCGGTAAGCAGAGCCCCTTATCTGTAATACTATACTGTAAGCACAATTATTAGGCAAGTGAAATATTTTGATCATATCATCATTTTATCCATAATTTCCAACTCCAAGCTGTATAAACCTTAATCCTTTTTGGATTTAATGGATATCAGGTGATGTGTATTTGTGTAATGAGGGTGGGTGTGGCCTAAGGAGATCAACACTCTGTATCAAGGTGTGCATAATTATTAGGCAGATTCTTCTCCTCAGGAAAGATGGGCCAGAAAATTTAACCGACTCTGAAAAGTCAAAAATTGTAAAAAGTCTTTTACAGGGATGCAGCACTCTTGAAATATCTAAGATATTGGTGCATGATCACAGAACCATCAAATGTTTTGTAGCAAATAGTCAACAGGGTCGCAAGAAACGTGTCGAGAAGAAAAATGCTGCCATATTCTACAACTGTAACCTACCTGGAGCTTCAGGAAGTTTGAGTGTTCAGTTCTCAGAGACATGGCCAAGGTAAGAAAGGCTGAAACCCGACCACCTCTGAACAAGACACCTAAGTTAAAATGTCAAGAATGGGCCAAAAAATATCTGAAGACAAAGGTTTTGTGCACTGATGAGATGAGAGTGACTCTTGACGGACCAGATGAATGGACCCGTGGTCGGATCAGTAACGGACACAGAGCTCCACTTCGACTCAAGACACCAGCAAGGTGGAGGTGGGGTACAGGTATGGGCAGGTATTATTAAAGATGAGCTACTTGGACCTTTTTGGGTTTAAAATGGACTCAAAATTAATGAAGATACTGCCAATTTTTAGAAGACACTTTCTTCAAGCAGTGGTTCAGGAAAAAGTCTGCATCTTTCAAGAAGATGTGGATTTTTATGCAAGACAACGCTCCATCACATGCATCAAAGTTCTCCACTGTGTGGCTGGCAAGTAAAGGCCTTAAAGATGAAAAACTAATGACATGGCCCCCTTCTTCACCTGACTTAAACCCTATTGAGAACTTCTTAAGCAGGACATTTACATTGAAGGTAAACAGTACACCTCTGAACAGTGTCTGGGAGGCTGTGGTTGCAGCTGCACAAAAAGTTAATTCTGACCAGATCAAGAAACTGACCGACTCCGTGAATGGAAGGCTTGTGACTGTTATCGAAAAGAAGGGTGGCTATATTGGTCACTGATTTTTCTTTTTTTAATGTTTATTTGAATTTTTTGAATTTGTTTATTATTCTCACTTTAACAGGTGAAAATAAATCTAAGTGAGATTGAAAAGGCTTTGTTTTTCCATTTAGCTGCATCATAATTCTGCACACTGATAGTTGCCTAATAATGGTGTACATGTAGATATTCTCTTAAGAAAGGCAAAACTTCACTTTTACTACTTAAATGCTCAGGTGAGGTTTTTTTAATATTTTGGATTGACCAAGAGCACTGTAGTTGCTCAAAAATACTTGCCTACTTTAGACACATTTATATCAAAACAGCCAACCCGATTAGACTATTGGCTTTCAACTTAAAAAAAAAAAAAAAAAAAAAAAGTTCATTTACCTAGATGTGTTACTAGAGCCCAATTTTGTAAAGGTGTTTATTTGAGAAACCTGGGGTTAATAAGAAATAAAAGATCATTTTTAACATTTAAGAGCATTTTCAAGATGCTCACTGTGTTTACTTACCATTTCAAGTTTTTATTAATCTTCTTTTTAAGTTTTGTGAAATTTAGTGAAAGTGTAATATTCTGGAATATTAGTATTATTCATAAAAATCAATAATAAGTAATGTCTAATATGAACAAACAAAATCTGTGCCTATGAACAGAACAGTGCACTTATTATACGTCAACACAGAACTTTGTTGATATTACGCATCGTCTTTTCTGATAAACGACCATCACAAGGTTGATGGTCGTTTATCGATGTGGACAGAGCATGCGAGGACGGCACACTGCACTGTTACTGCCCAGAATTACACAGAGGGATGAGTCAGGCTTATGGATGACAAAGAAATGTAAAATATTATAGTAATTTAAGTGAAGGCAATATGGAAGACATTGTCAAGTTAAAGACTTTCAAAAAGCTTGTGAAACAAAAAACATGCAAAACTATTTCTGATTTATATAATGGATTTGTTTGTCAAAATTGATTGTCTTTGTGGATGATACCACTTACAGTAACAGGTCAAGGCCTACAACTAATGGCAACTAAGATTACAACAGAGCTGAACAAAATGAAGAAATAGTTCAACAGTAATAAGTTCTCATTTAAAAAAAAAAAGAAAGCTAAACAAGAATGATACTATTTGGAGAACATATAGCTCTGGAAAAAATTAAGAGACCACTGCAAAAGTATCAGTATCTCTGGTTTTACTATTTATAGTTATGTGTTTGGGTAAAAATTAACATTTTTGTTTTATTCTATAAACTACTGACAACATTTTTCCCAAATTCCAAATAAAAATATTGTAATTTAGAGCATTTATTTGCCAAAAGCAACAACTGGTTAAAGTAACAAAAAAGATGAAGAGCTGTCAGACTTGGAATAATGGAAAGAAAATATGTTACACTACACACAATACTAATGCTTTAAGTTCAGAACTCAATATTTGGTGGAATAACCCTGATTTTGAATCACAGCTTTCATGCGTTTTGGCATGCTCTCCACCAGTGCTCTTTTTATTTTTCCCCAGAGCTGTAGAAAAGATGAATACAGATACTAGTTGAAGAAGAAGTAACAATACATATATTTAAACAGTTCTCCTACAGAATAATTAATATATCCAAGTATTTTATAGGACCACATTTTTTTAGTTTATTAAACAAAAATAATTAAATCAAAGTGATGTCTTTGTCTAGTTTGGATTAGCATGGCGCCAATAGGAGTTAGTGCTAAAGACATTAAGTCATAAGTGTATGTGGATAAGCATATGAACTGGACCAGGAGTGAGAGCATATAATATATAATTACTATGACAGACCTTATGAGGCTTTTAATGGTTAGAAACTGGTTATAGCCATATTAGGTTTTCAGTGGTTGAGACTGTAGTGAATACGGAAGATTAGGTGATTAGATTAGAATTAATTTCCTGCAAGGACAAGGCGGATGTCTTTTCCCTCTGCTCCTGCTGTCTGCTTATCAGTGTGTGCCACTATGTCTCATACTTTTCTCTCATTTCTTTGATTCTACTGCCTGCTGGACTCCTAAGAATCGATCTGTGATGTGAGTGACAGTTTAAAGGATTACATCAAAGAGTCGCACAATCCGAGGAGCTGATTCGACATCTTCAGCACGGACTGTGGACATACAAAAGGACTTTAACACCGGGAGTCAGACCTGTGAACTTCTACACTGTTTAACGGGTATGAAGGGGTTTTCATCCAGAGAAGAGTGGATAACATCGAGAAACTGACCGTTGAGCTGCGTTGTATTGCATCAGGCCTGACAGGGATAGGAAACATCAAGGTTACTCCACGAAATGGACGCACTCCTTGGAAGTCTAGCCGGCAGCTGGGTCTCATCTTATCCTCTTGAGACTATCCGTCCCTCAGGGCCACTGAGCCTCTCCAACGCACAGCCAAAACATCGCACAGCCTTGACTTTCCTAAAACAGTCTCCAACCGTCTGCCATTTGACATCTGTCCGACCCTGTTTCACTATTAAAATTTGTGTCTGAGCAGAGAATAGGAAGTCATGACATACAGTGACACACACAGAGTCAGGTACAACAAGTACACACAAAAGTTCACAAAAAAGACAGGGCACACAAAATTCACAGAAAGGCAGTGACACTCAGAGTTAAAGGAGGGCATGTGGAACACATACAGAGTTTTGTACAACAAATACAGTTCACAAGAGCCAGGGCACAGGAGTTCACAGAGGACCCAGTGTGCCACACACACAGTTCACAGGGTGTAAAGAAGTTGTCAGAGCGCATGTGTGTTGTCGTCACTACCACACCCTATCCAGAAGATCTGAAAGGAGGCTTGAGACCCAGTCAAATGGGTCTTGCTGATCTCTTTGATTCAGGGGCAATCCTGTATAAAAGTATGAACAGCATAAACCCCACTTTTAGTGTACTATACACTTTTGTTTCCCTCGGGCTCAGCCCAAAGGGAACACACACTTTTTTCCCCTCACCGCTATCCCCCAAGGATCTTCACCACATATACTAATTTTCCGGTCTGGGTTGAACACGCAAAAATCTGTCTCAATCTCTACCTTCAGAAAAGACCAATCTTGGTTCTCCAGTTGAGATCCTATAATTATGTTATATTGTGAGGTGTAAGATGTTATATTGTGATAAAGAAAATGTATTCTTCATTTTAAGTTTCATACTGTAATTCTTGTTTAACCATTTAATAAACTCCTAGTTCAAAACTAGGAAAAAGACATAATCACTCTCCAGGTTGTTCTTTAAACTCCCAACAGCCTCTCCCATCAGCACAGAGGTCTGATTTTAAGACTCAGACTCACTAACAGGAAGCCGTCCAAATCAGAATAACAGGGAGATTTGACCGACGCACTTAAGCCTAATGTAAGACCTCTACTAAAATCCTCTCTAAAAAGATGGGACTGTCTTGAGGGATAGCGCTCATTAGAGGAGTCACACACTTTTACAGACAGAGCTGTTTTAGGGTTAGACCAGACTATAACCAACCAACTTGCAATCGGGTCTGGCATCCGCCTACAGTGACCTGTCAGCCGCAGAAGTCATTAATGTGTAGAACGGAGTAATGTTATTCTCATAAAAACAGGAAATAGCAGGAAGTTAGTCCTCACAAAAGCAGCGACTCCCGAAAATTGTAACTGACCGCTTGACCATTAGTGACATCTCACTCACACACACAGGAAAGATCCACCTTTATACGTTCACAGAGTCTCCATCGTTTCAAAGTTCTAGTGTCCAATGACAAACATGTAGAAAGCCATGTCAATGTATGGCTCGGCTCAAAGGTTGTTAATGAACATAGTTATGCACTTATTTAACCCCCACTTTTCTCATGTAGCCACACAATTTCACATTTTAACTGTGACTCACCAGAGCGTAGTAGGACAGAGTGGACCCGATGTAAATGATGAGCTGAATAAAGCTGAACCGACCGGCCTGAAAGAAAGAGACCACCATTTTAAATTACAGTCACTGCCATCAGAAGGCAGCGGAGTATTTATCTGTTTTCTTTTCTCCAGACAAACTAAAGCTGGAGAAGCACAGACCTGTCCAAACACCATGACGTCAAACCTGATCCCGAAAGCCTTGTAGAGTGTTCTCTCCTCCACACCATTCACCATGTGGGACTTTGCAAACCTGACGACACACAAAACATTACTTTTATTTTAAATTGAAATAACTAATCTCCAAAACATTATAAAACATTGGCAAGACTAGAGTAGGGGCACATTTTACCATGAATTCATATTTGTACATGCATAAGGTTAAAAACGTCTCGTCCTGGTCTCAGTTTTGTCATATTGTAGACCAGGTGTAGTCCAGACTGGTAGTTAAGTTTAGTTCTGGATCTTCCCTGATAGTTGAGTCCCGGTTCAGTCTAGTCCTGGTCCAGACCTGTAGTCGAGTCCCGGGTCAGTCTAGTCCTGGTCCAGATCTGTAGTCGAGTCCCGGTTCAGTCTAGTCCTGGTCCAGACCTGTAGTCGAGTCCCGGGTCAGTCTAGTCCTGGTCCAGATCTGTAGTCGAGTCCCGGGTCAGTCTAGTCCTGGTCCAGACCTGTAGTCGAGTCCCGGGTCAGTCTAGTCCTGGTCCAGACCTGTAGTCGAGTCCCGGGCTAGTCTAGTCCTGGTCCAGATCTGTAGTCGAGTCCCGGGTCAGTCTAGTCCTGGTCCAGACCTGTAGTCCAGTCCCGGGTCAGTCTAGTCCTGGTCCAGAACTGTAGTCCAGTCCCGGGTCAGTCTAGCCCTGGTCCAGACCTGTAGTCGAGTCCCGGGTCAGTCTAGCCCTGGTCCAGACCTGTAGTTGAGTCCCGGGTCAGTCTAGTCCTGGTCCAGATCTGTAGTCGAGTCCCGGGTCAGTCTAGTCCTGGTCCAGACCTGTAGTTGAGTCCCGGGTACAGTGTCTTGTTGCTCTCCCTCTCGTCCAGGCGTCTAAAGGAGTACAGAGGCAGGCAGCGCCTCATGAAGTTGTCCAGGTTACAGTCCCATTTAATCTGAACTCCAATGACGCCCCCCTGTGGCACAACACAGCCTTACAATAGATCTACAGCCTTCCAACTAGAAAAACAGCAACTAAAAAGGGATTACTCAGGAGAAGGACTATCCACAAAGAGGTTTTTTCAAAAGATGCGTCAAGTAAAATGATCTTTTAACAGTTAAACCAAATGGATTTGTCTGAACTACGTTTTCAATAGTGCGGTTACATGCAGGTGGAGAAAACCGAATTATTACCTTAGTCCTGATATAATCATAGTTTTAAAGTGCTGTAAACACCTTACTCTAATTAGAAATCTGGGTAACACATCTGGATAATATGGATTATACCTGGTGCATTATTTTGAAGGCACTCCAACTGACATCTGAGCGTCATACACACGTTGCCACCTGGTTGGAAATGCATTGTGGCGGTAACGTAATACAAAGACGTCATCTCAAGTTAAAAAGAAAGAGTGATTCAGAATGCAGAACTTTAAACTAGGCATAGATTCCAAGTACTTCTTAAGTCCGTGTGCCAAGTCTGCAGGAATACAAAAAGACCAAGCGAGCCACCAAATACAAAACTGAAACTGATGTTTTTGCATTGTATTGGATGTTCTAATAAAAGTAGTGAGCTTAATAAGGACAAGATCTATGAACCAAAGGCAGTTTGTTGCACTTTCAGAGTATGAGACTGAACATTGTGACACAGGGTATACAGCCGTCAGATCGTTCAATCTGGGCAATGTTTCCAAAAAGGGTACTAAAGAGCTACAAGAGTTTTATCAAAAGAGAGAAAAGGGCTTCCCAGAATGCACATGGTTTCATCACTCCTTTCTTGCAGTATGGATAGTGCACTTAGTGATGTGAGTTTGAACTCTTTGACCTGCAGTCTGACCTGAGCCTGTTGACTTAGAATTGTCATTTTCACTGCTGGACTATTATTCTTCCACAAAAGAGGAGGCATGCTCAGAAGACGTGCTAACTATTTGTTTAAGCTAGTCTTTAAAATACAGCCAAATGCAAATTTACACTGTTATGACTAAACTGAATCACAGTACTGGTTAATGCTGGTCTTTGAAATACAGCAACTGCACTACAATTTTGCCAAACAGGAACAAAGTCATTTAAAGAATGACCAGGGCAAATGGTAAAGTAGTTCTGTGACAGCTGATATGCACCAATGCTTTTCACTTCAGTAAATCTACGGAGGAAATGAGAAACAGAGAAAGGGCACTGGATCATTTCCCTTTAAAGTTTTGCAAACGCTGACATGACATTTCTCAATTTCCTGCAGAATAACTCAGCTTACATCCTGATTCAGTCAGTTCAGTACGCTTTTTACTCTGTGGCACAAAGTGAGAGTGAGCAAAGAATTCATTATTAGGGGCCAAGCACCGAAGGTGCGTAGACCCTATTGAAATCGTTAGATTTCTTATTATTAGGGGCCAAGCACCGAAGGTGCGTAGCCCCTATTGTATTCGTTAGATTTCTTATTAGGGGCCAAGCACCGAAGGTGCTTGGCCCCTAATAAGTTAGTTGTTTTACACATCAGTTAAAGTTAGTTGTTTCACACATCAGTTTGGTTACAGCGCTGCCTCTGGATTGGACGTGATAAACCATTAAATCAAAGTGCTAAAGACCGTATTGATGATTTTTTGGCCATTTAGACTGAAGTCTTACTGAAATGTCTTTAGATGCTTACTGCCATTGGTCTGATGCTGCCGGCCATTAACACATTGAGTCTGCCTGCAGAGTTTGAGCACTCTAGTTGTTTCA